>JAGIQG010000038.1:636343-825433 GCA_024679065.1 Sphyrna mokarran
CTGCATAACAATCCCACCCAGACCTTATCATTGTAACCCCATGTATTTATCTTGCTAATCCCTCTGACTCTAAGGGACAATTTAGCACGGCCAATCCACCCTAACCTACACATCTTTGGACACTAAGGGACAATTTAGCACGGCCAATCCACCCTAACCTACACATCTTTGGACTGTGGGAGGAAACCCACACAGACATGGGGAGAATATGCAAGTTCCACATAGGCAGTGACTCAAGGTTGGAACTGAACCTGGATCCCTGGAGCTGTGAGGCAGCAGTGCCAACCATTGTGCCACTGTGTCATCCTAATCATAAAAAAACTGGATGCTTTATCCCTTTGCACGGCTGAATGAAAGGGTCTCTCTCATCCTAAACAATCAGGCAATCTAGGCCCGCGACCTCTGTGCTCCCTTAAGTATTTGATTATCTCGGTCCATCAATATTGCTTCCGTTTTTGTCCAGGTTTGAAGGAGTTAATTGAATTGCTGTTCCCTGCTCTCACTGGAGATTTTTCCACATAACCATTGCTTTTGGAATAGAACCACATCAGGCATGCAGTGCCTTGCTCTGTGGTCAGATAAGCGTCCAACCACATATCACATAAAAGTGTCATTACCAGATGGAATAACATACACTGTAATTACACACAAGACTGTAGGCAGTTAACATAACTTGATATCATCCATACAAGGAAAAAATGACCACTCTTACATGACATGCACTAATTGCGACTGGGAGTCCTTCATCATTTACTGCTCCCCTACGAACACTTGCAGTTGTGAGAATCTGGCACAGGATGTGAGGATGAAGGGAGTTGTCAAACTGTTAAAGCTGATTGAATGCTGTCATTGTTCCCGTAGAGAGCAACGGCAGGGACCATGACACGGTTTTCATTCCCAGGACAGGAACACAGAGCGAGACGTTCCCCAGCTATGCGACTTTAACCCAGGAATGAAATAAGGGCAGCATGATGGCACAGTGGTTAGCACTGCTGCCTCACAACGCCAAGGATCTGAGTTCAATTCCAGCCTTGGGTGACTATCTGTGCAGGAGTTTACACATTTTCTTCGTATCTACATGGGTTTCCTTCTTTTTGGGGAACTCTCTGCTGGAACTTGCTCGCATGGAGGACAGAAAAAAAAAGTTTCAAAGACACACTCAAGGCCTCCCTGAACTCGCTTGACATTGACACGACCACCTAGGAAACGCTGGCACAAAACCAGCCTACCTGGCGCTGCCTCATCCACAAAAGCTGTCAAGCTCACGAAGCAAGGTATATTGCTGAAGCACAAATTAAGCGGGAGCTACACAAGTCCAGAGACACCAGCGTGACAACTACAGTGTCTACACAAGTCTGTCCAACATGTGCCAGGATATTCCATGCCCGAATTGGCCTGATCAGTCATCTTCGGACACACTGCAACCAACCTCAAAATGACTAATGGTGTCGAGGTCCTCACTGATGACGATGGATGAACGACAATGTGCCAGCCTAAGTTATTCAATCATTCCCCTGACGCTTTACATAGAACATAGAACAATACAGCACAAACAGGCCCTTTGGCCCACGAGTTGCGCCGATCACATCTACCAATCCACAGACCTATCTATAACCCCCTATCCTATTCTTTTCCATATACTCATCCAGAAGTCTCTTAAAAGACCCCAGTGAGTTTGCCTCAACAACCTCCGACGGCAGTCGGTTCCATTCACTCACCACCCTCTGAGTGAAAAACCTACCCTCTTACAGCTCCTCTTAACCCGTAACAACCTCCCCAACAACACCGTGGGTGTACCTACTCCATATGGACTGACTGATGAGTTCACTTTCAAGGCACACTCATGTCAACCTTCAACAATTCCAAAGGGTACTTTACCCTACTCCGAAAGGAGACTCTGCCTCTCCAAACAAATCCACAAGGTTCAGATCTGTTCCCAGCAGGTCTAACGTGCACAAAGCCGGCTTCAGACATGTATCTCACACAAATGGAGGCAGTTGCTGATTTATATTGGCAGCTGTCTACATGAACCACAGATGTGTAATTTATAACATAAAATCATAGAATCCCTACAGTGCAGAAGGAGGCCATTCGGCCCATCAGGACTGCACCCACTCTCCAGAGTCAATCCAGATCCGTAGCCCTATGCATTTACTCCACTAATTCCCAGACCTTACACATCTTTACATAACAGGGAACAATTTCGCGTTGGCAATCCACCTACCTGCACATCTTTGGACACCAAGGGGCAATTTGTCGTGGCCAATCCACCCTAAGCTATACATCTTTTCACTTAAGTGTGACAATAATAAATCAAATCAAATCAAATGGAAACCAAAAGAGAAAATGCTGGAAAATCTCAGCAGGTCTGGCAGCATCTGCAAGGAGAGAAAAGAGCTGATGTTTCGACTCCAGATGACCTGGCTTTGACCAAGAGTCATCGGGACTCGAAACGTCAGCTCTTTTCTCTCCTGATGTTGCCAGACCTGCTGAGATTTTCCAGAATTTTTTCTTTTGGTTTCAGATTCCAGCATCTGTAGAAATTTGCTTTTATTGAGATCAAATTCAACCCGGTTCCCTGGCGCTGTGAGGCAGCAGTGCTAACCACTCTGCTGCCCCTGAGTGACTTCAATGGCTAGCAAAAGCTTTGGCCTGATCTCAGGTTACAAAAGGTGCTATAGAAATGCAACTACTTTTTATTTGCGACCTAGCAGCCGATAGATGCAAGTTTTGTTTCACAAGAAAGCCTAACCCATGCTTTCCATAAGGTCTCCTCCCCTCCCCCTGCAGTGCACCTTTCGTAGGAGGGAGCATTGGTTACCACGGAGATGCCAAGTGCGTATCTGGCCTTGGGATTATTGTCATGCTGGAAACAAGCCTCCTGGCCTGAGCTGGGAGGACCCCACTGGCATAGGCCATTCCTCAGCTTTCTGTTCCCAGATACCTCCTCCACACATAAACCCCAGGAGAACTAAAGCAAATCTCTGCTCCAACAAACAACCATTTAAGGGAAGATTTGGAGAGAAAACTGGAATTCTGGAACACTCTGCCCGACTGCTCATAATTTTGCCTAATGATTGACACAAAGCCTGAAAGTACACCCGTCCCCCTTCCTCCACATGTTTCAGGCAACTGAAGGCATGGCCACCAATAAAAATGGGAGGAAATTGGAGTGGGGCTTGGCTTACAGAGCTGTATGTTTTAAAGGAGTCTCCTTCGTCTTCTGGCCTTGTGCCCATTCCCCGGTTTTAATTGCTCCACCATTGGCAGTCCTGCCTTCAACTGCCCCGAGCCCTGGAATTTCCTCCCTCTCTGCCCACCTTATTTTCGCCTCCTTCAGTCACTCCTTAAAACCGAACACCGGGCGGCACGTTGACATAGGGATTAGGAGGCCAGTTAGCATTCAAAATACAAGCACCCCCCCCTCCCCTCGCCGAGGCTGTGTTTCATGTCTATTGCCTCTCTCTTGCTTCTCATTCACCACACACACTATTTCAAAACTATCAATTCTCAGTCACCAACCACTTAAAATGGAGCCAACCCAGAGTTCAAGTCAGAGGTCAGACAAAGTACATCGTGCATAGGTACCAGACTATTCAAAATAGGAGCACAGAGTAGCGGCACGGCGGCAGTGGTTAGCACTGCTGCCTCGCAGCGCCAGGGACCTGGTTTCGATTCTCAGCTTAGGTCACTCTCTGTGTGGAGTTTGCATGTTCTCTTTGTACTTGCACATTCTCCACGTGCCTGTGTGGGTTTCCACCAGGTGCTCCAGTTTCCTCCCACAGTCAAAGATGTGCAGGTCAGGGTGGATTGGCTGTGCTAAATTGCCCTTTAGTGTGCAAAGATATGCAGGTTAAATGGATTGGCCATGCTAAATTGTCCCTTAGTTTCCAAAGATGTGTAGGTTAGGGTGGATTGGCCATGCTAAATTGTCCCTTAGTGTCCAAAGATGTGTAGGTTAGGTGGATTGGCCATGCTAAATTGCCCCTTAGTGTCCAAAGATGTGTAGGTTAGGATGGATTGGCCGTGGTAAATGTATGGGATTACAGGGATAGCCATGATGTGGAGATGCCGGCGTTGGACTGGGGTGGGCACAGTAAGAAGCCTCCCAACACCAGGTTAAAGTCCAACAGGTTTATTTATTAGGGAACACAACTCCCACTCACTTTATAAAAGGCAGTGTTCTGAAAGCTTGTGGCTTGTGCTATCAAATAAACCTGTTGTACTTTTACCTGGTGTTGTGAGACTTTTTACTGTGCTTATGGGGATAGGGCAGGGCAGAGAGGCTGGGTAAGATACTCAGAGGGTCAATGCAAAGTCGATGGGCTGAATGGCCTTCTTCTGTCAGCACTGTCGGGATTCTTTGATCTCTTTGACTAAGCTTTTGGTCATCTGATCTTATTGTCGGCACTGTGGCTCGGTGGATGCGGTATCACACTTTGTTTTCTACTGTTTTTCTGAAGCACCTTGGGAAGCTTCAAGCTATCAAAAGTACTCAAGAAACATGAATTGTTGCTGCTTGCACATTTTCAGACCAAGTCGGAACTCAGCTCCATGGCAACACGTAGGGTTAAAATTAAAAGTTGGGCCTTCACATTAAGCTCTCTTTCTCCTCCTGTGCAAGAAGTTCTTCCAAGTCTGCGAGTCTCGAGATTCCTATCTGTGACTAATTGAGTACAAATAATTCAGTGAGAGCCAGACAGAGTGATGCCAAGAGTGGGGCTGTTTCCCAGAAGTACATGGGTTATATTGAGACTGTGCCCTTTACACCCTGAGAGAACTAAATTAATCATTCAAACTGTGCTTCATGTAAATCCAATAACTTTTCCAACGGTTGCTGTCACAAATCTTGTTCAGCACATGAAATTAATTGCTGTTTTTTTGTGAAGTGCTTCCGTCTTTCCGGATTGTCGGCGTCTGGATTGTGCAGAGAAGAAGTACATGTTAATTCCCGGACTAGGCCGTGGATTGATTGCTGCTCATTCTCCCTGGCGGAGTTTACAGGTGCCAGTGAAGCGAGCTGCCTGTGTCAGGCTGCTCATGGACGCGTGGCATTTACAAAATAAAAGCTAATTCTGGTCCTCTGCCAAAAAAAAAGCTGACAATTCAAAGAGCGCAGTGGGCCAGAAGAAATATTGGCTACGCTTGCTGGACACCACCATCAGCTAAAGAGAAAGGGATACGTTCTGTTGGATAGGCCATCGTTTCAAATAGAAGCATCTGGAATGGAATCTATCCCCCGCCCCTCCCCCTGCATAACCATCAGGCTTCTCAACCTCCGCAAGGCCTCACAGCTTTGAAATGAAAGAAAAATCATTTTCAAAGCAAACAACATGATCAAAATGAGCCACTCCTTCTGAAGAGGCGGCATGACCAAATGTTCTGATTCTTACCCATGTCAGCAGGATTTTCCCATCCCACTGCAGGGAATGGCCATTTGGCTGGGCATCAAATCTCCCCAATCTCGTGCGGCGTTAACAGCGCTAAGATCGCACCTCAGCGAGTTGTTGTCACCTGGAAGGCATGGCCAACAAGGATGGCAGAAGCAAGTGAATAGGAACTTTCAAACGGGGTATTTGGATCCAGGCTTGGAAAGCAGCACATTTTTCAAGGCTCGAAGGAAAGAGCGAGCGAGTGGGATTAAAACAAAGAACAAAGAACAAAACAGCACGGGAAACAGGCCCTTCGGCCCAACGAGCCCGCGCCGCCACCCCGATGTTCCCACCTCTATCCGTGATCCCTGTCTATGTTTATAGATCTCTGGATTAAAAACCAAATTTGAGACAATTTAGGGAGAATTTGTTTTGCCAATCAGCTTAAGAGCACATCTTTGGGATGTGGGAGGAAACCGGAGCACCTGGAGAAAACCCATGCAAGCACGGGGAGAATGTGCAAACTCCCACAGACACAGGCCCAAATCCATATAACTGCACAGCACAGCGATAGTCACTGAGCTGTCGTGTTGCCCATCAAATGGTCCAGGTCAAGCATACACTAACGACATGAAGCACTAGGATACTCTCGAAAAATATCCAAGAGCAGCCCTCTCACGACCCATCGCGTGTATGCCCCTCGTTAGACAACTCCTGCATCAGCCAAGACCAAAACATACAATGAGTGGATGATATGATTTCAACGAGGCCCGTGAGTTTGACTTCTTCGAGTATGAGCTTCCTGATTGAGGGAATGATTGCCTGCCTGACCAGGGAGTCTGATCTGTTATAAATATGGGAGTTTAAAGTTTTACTTTATTTATTATTGTCACAAGTGGGCTTGCATTAACATTGCAACGAAGTTACTGTGAAAATCCCCTAGTTGTCACACTCCTGTTTGGGTACACTGAGGGAGAATTTAGCACGGCCAACGCATCTCTAACTGAAATCCATAAATCCACAAGGTGGACCAAACCATCTGTAGGATCAAAACAAGTACATGAATATCATCATCTATTTACACACTTCCCAGGAACTCCCAAGGCTTATGATCCCTATTTTAAATCAGTTTTCTATACCCCCTCCAATCCCATTCTGTTCATGTGCTCATCTAAGTATTTCTTAAATGACTCCAGAGTGCCTACCTCCACCACTTGGCAGCGCCTTCCATACTCCCACCACCCTCTGTATGAAAAAACTCCCTCTAGCATCCAAATCATACCTTACCCCCCTCACCCTAAGCCCGTGACCCCTCGTGCTATTTTAGTCCATCCTAGGAAAAAGCTTAACCCTGTTTACTCTATCTATACCCCTCATAATCTTGTACACCTCTATTAGATCTCCAGTAAGTCTATATGGATTCCAGTAAGGCATCAACGGCTCGCTATATGGATTTCAGTTAGAGATGCGTTGGCCGTGCTAAATTCTCCCTCAGTGTACCCAAACAGGAGTGTGACAACTAGGGGATTTTCACAGTAACTTCGTTGCAATGTTAATGCAAGCCCACTTGTGACAATAATAAATAAAGTAAAACTTTAAACTCCCATATTTATAACAGATCAGACTCCCTGGTCAGGCAGGCAATCATTCCCTCAATCAGGAAGCTCATACTCGAAGAAGTCAAACTCACGGGCCTCGTTGAAATCATATCATCCACTCATTGTATGTTTTGGTCTTGGCTGATGCAGGAGTTGATTATAAAAATTACAAAGGGTTCCAACTTGTCATTATATCTTGAACTGATGCCCGGGTTGGGGTGGGTGGTTGGGGAAGGGGGGTGGTTTCTGACTGTTCAAATCCAAGGGATAATAAGTAGGTTAAGCTTCATCAAAAGGGATTTGAGCAATTCTGTTACACAATTCTCCAAATGTCAGATCAGTCAAGTTGACGTTATAGTAATGATGATGGTGCAGAGCATGAATATCTATAAAACAGAGACATTAAAAGAGATGAGCTTCAGCAACAGAGTTTCACCATTGGATTGTGGCCAAAGAGTTTTGGAATTGCAAACAGCAGCATTGTTCTGCAAGGTGGTATTCGCGGAATCCTGACAGTGCAGAAGGAGGCCATTCAGTTCATCGAGTCTGCACCAACAACAATCCCACCCGGACCCTATCCCTGTAAACCCACATATTTATCCTGCCACACCCTCTGACACTAAGGTGCAATTTAACATGGCCAATCCACCCTAACCTGCACATCTTTGGACACTAAGGGAGAATTTAGCATGGCCAATCCACCCTAACCTGCACATCTTTGGACACTAAGGGGCAATTTAGCATGGCCAATCCACCCTAACCTGTACATCTTTGGACACGAAGGGGCAATTTAGCATGGCCAATCCACCTAACCTACACATCTTTGAACACTAAGGGGCAATTTAGCATGGCCAATCCACCCTAACCTACACATCTTTGGACACTAAGGGACAACTTAGCATGGCCAATCCACCCTAACCTACACACCTTTGGACACTAAGGGGCAATTTCGCATGACCAATCCACCCTAACCTACACATCTTTAGACACTAAGGGACAATTTAGCATGGCCAATCCACCCTAACCTACACACCTTTGGACACTAAGGGGCAATTTAGCATGGCCAATCCACCCTAACCTACACACCTTTGGACACTAAGGGGCAATTTAGCATGGCCAATCCACCCTAACGTACACATCTTTGGACACTAAGGGACAATTTAGTCACACAGACAGTGACCTAAGGCTGGGAATTGAATCCGGGTCCTGGCGCTGTGAGGAGCAGTGCTAACCAATGTGCCACCGTGCCATCTCAATCAATTTGGAAATCAACACTACCTTATTCCGAATATTGATATAATGATATCTCGACCTGGATGAGTTTTTATTCTGTACCCTAATAACACAGACTAGCGCTAAACTGAAAAAAGTGAGGCTCCTCGCTCCTTCAACTTGTTTTTAATCACTGGAATTCACAGTCCCTTCAGTCACTTTCACTGGCAGCTCCACTATCATAATCAGTTTCATCGTCACTTTCACTCCTCTCATCAACTGCACTTCTTTCATCAGTTTTAACCTCTCCATGTGTTTCAATTTCTCAATTACACTCCCTGGGTCGCTTTTAAACTCTCAACTGGCTTCAATCTTTCAGTTAGTTGGGCCCAGTAGGGGCAGCAAGGTGGCACAGTGGTTAGCACAGCTTCCTCACAGTGCCAGGGACCTGGGTTCAATCCCCGTCCTCAGGTCACTGTCTGTGTGGAGTTTGCACACTCTCCCTGTGTTTACCTGGGTTTCCTCTGAGTGCTCCAGTTTCCTCCCACAGTCCAAAGATGTGCAGGTTAGGGTGGATTGGCTATACTAAATTGCCCCTTAGTGTCCAAAGATGTGTACGTTAGAGGGATTGGGGTTATGGGAATAGGGCAGGGTAAGGGCCTTGGTAAGGTACCCTGCCAGAGAGTATCCTATATTCTCATCCAAATCATTAATATAAATGACAAATAACAGTGGACCCAGCACTGATCCTTCAGGCACACCGCTGATCACGTGGCTCTAGTTTGAAAAATAACCCTCTACAACCACCCTCTGGCTTCTGTCATCAAGCCAAGTTCGTATCCAATTGGCTACCTCATCCTGGATCCCTTGAAATCTAACCTTATGCAACAACTTACTACGCGATACCTTGTCAAAGGTCTTGCTAAAGTCCATGTAGACAACATCAACTGCACTGACCTCATCTAGCTTCTTGGTTACCCCTTCAAAAAACTCAATCAAATTTGCGAGACATTATTTTCCACTCACAATGCCATGCTGACTGTCCCTAATCAGTCCTTGTGTCTCTAAATGCCTATAGATTCTGTTTCTCAGAATACCTTCCAACAGCTTACCCATTATAGATGTGAGGCTCACCGGCCTGTAGTTCCCAGGCTTTCCCCTGCAGTCCTTCTTAAACAAAGGCACATCATTTGCCATCCTCCAATCTTTACGTGTGACTATTGATGATTCAAATATCCTGCTAGGAGACCCACAATTTCCTCCCCAGCCTCCCATAATGTCCTGGGATACACTGCATCAGGTTCTGGGGATTTATCTACCTTGACGCGCTTTAAGACTTTCAGCACCTCATTCTCTGTTATAAAGTGGAGGTAGATCCCCCTTCTGAAAACTAACACCAAACCCCCCCAAAGAGGAATACCTTGCCTTATAATCTGTAAGAATTGCGTGTGAAGCAGTGTGACCTTCTCTTCAGCAACTTCTAGTGGTTAAATACAAAATAAATCCCTGACATTCCCTCTAAGATCAACACATAACAATCTATTCACCTAACTAACAGTGAGCAAATTAACTATAAACAAACTGAAGAAACACCTTCTAACTATTAACTATTCCTGAATTAAACAAGATTCTAATGGAATGCTGTTCCTATAAATACAATTCCCACTCATTAACAAAATAGAATTTAGTCACTCTCTAAATTATAACCAGGTTTTGAGTCTTCCAGAATATTTTGGGCTTTCTGTCTGGAACATCTTTCTTCTTTGCTATCTAGATGGTGCTTTCTCTCAGACATGAGAGCCAGTGATTCTCTCTCTCGAGAGAGAGCTGTGAGCTGTTAGCTCTAGCAGGTAGCAGTTGCTCTCTCCTTTTGTCCCACTGCTGACTTTCTCTTATACCCATGATGGCATATCAATAGTTCCCACAATAGAATTGGCCCTAGGTTGTCAAAACTATCAGATTTAAATTTAATAGGTTTTTGGTATCTAAGTGCCTGATTCAAATTGATTGGCCAAAATTCTTGTCTTGGTAAAACTGCTGCTTGGTCTTTCGGTACAAATGTTTCAGTTTGGGCTCTCTATGTACTTGCATTTTTTAAATCTTTAAGCACAGAAAAAGCACCACCTTTTATTAGGACCGTGCATTGCTGTCTCCCTAGCATATTACAAAAACCAAGTCTGAACTTCCTACCTCCCAATCTACAATACTATACCCAACTTCACAACATCTGTAATATGTCCACTCTTCAACACATCACTAATTATTTCCCCAAGTTCCCTAGCATCCATGCCTTTCTCCCCAAAACATCTTTCCAAATGTATTCTGGGCTGTTCCCTATTACTTAACATGACAAGAACAACATATCATTCATTACCGGGTCTACCCACTGATTATGTGGATATTTGACAATACCAAACTGTTGCAATATGCTTTTTAGTAATAGCAGCATGCCATCACTTTAACGGAAATGTGTCATGTGATCTAGTCTCAGTTACACTTTGGCCTGTCAGCAGAACACAGCACACACAGCTCTGATGCTTTCAAACTTTCTACCTATGGAAAAATATTTACACGTGCCTAGAATTCATAAGTTATTCCACACTGTGTTTGCCTTAAATCATTCTAACCCACATGACACAAGTCACTCGAATTCTCTTTTTAATTCATCCATGGGATGTGGATATCGCTAACTGGGCCAACATTTAGTGCCCATCTCTATTATCTTCAGCTGACCAGCTTACTAGGCCATTTAAGAGGGGAGTTAAGAGTTAACCACGTGTAGGCCTGATCGAGTAAGGATGTAGGAATATGGGAATTACGAACAGAAGGAGGCAAATTCAGCTCTTTGAGCCTGCTCCACCATTCAATCAGATCCTGGCTGATCGCTCCCTGCTCTCAAATCCACCTCCCCTTATCTCTTTTTTTTTAATCAGAAATATAGCTATCTCCCTCTAGAAACAATTTAATGACTCCAAAGATGTGCATGTTAGGTGGATTGGCCATACTAAATTGACCCTTAGTGTCCAAAGATGTGCAAGTTAGATGGATTGCACACAATGGCCATTAGTAGATTCTTAATTGCAGATTTCTATCTGTTACGGAGCAAATCAAACCCTAGGTCTCTGGGTTCCTAGAACAGTGACAATGCCACTTTACAGCTGCCTCCCCAAAATGACCAAGGTTGATGAGCAAGAAGGGGAGGAGAAGACGATATTGGAAACTTACTGCAGTATCCTGTTCCTCCACTTCCTTCTTCAGAACATCAGGAAAAGCTGAAGATGATTCTGGAATTAGGCCTGTTGTGCGTTCATCCCTGGATAACCTGCGGCTTAGCGGCCCATCCTTCCATGGCTTCTGTCAAGAATAATAATGAATGATAGCAATCTGGAATGCTTCGCCTTTGAGCAACGCAGACCTGAAAACATAGTCCTAAGATCCCAGTCGATAGCCATGCAAAGTGGTGAGAATTCACGGGAGGACACCTTGTGATTTTCTGTCCAGTCATTTCAGTGCATAGGACATCACAAGTTACATGCCACAATGTCCCACAATACCTTTCCTACCAGTGTCTCTCCACCATAAGACATAGGAGCAGAATTAGGCCACTCAGCCCATCAAGTCTGCCCCATCATTCAATCAAGGTGGATATTTTTCTCATCCCCATTCTCCTGCCTTTTCCCCGTAACCCCCTGATCCCCTTATTAAAGACACTCAATGACCTAGCCTCCACAGCCTTCTGCGACAAAGAGTTCCACACATTCCCCACTCTCTGGACTGAAGAAATTCCTCCTCATCTCTGTTTTAAAGGAGCGTCCCTTTAGCCTGAGGTTGTGCCCTCTGTTCTAGTTTTTCCTGCCAGTGAAAACATCCTCTCCACATCCACTCTATCCAGGCTTCACTGTATCCTTAAGCGTCAATAAGATTCCCCCCCTCATTTTTCTAAACTCCAATCAGTACAGAGCCAGAGTTCTCAACTGTTCTTCATTCCAGGGATCATTCTTTTGAACACGGTGGAACAGTAGGATTGTGGAATCAGACCACTGTCATGAACACTGCGTGATCATCGTATCACAGTTATTAAGCATCTGACTCACATGAGATGACCATCCAGGACTTCCCGGATCCCAATTACTGAGAGGAAGACCACGAGAAACTCTCAAACAACTTTGCACTTTATATTATTGAGTGGATACTGAGATGATACTGTGCCTTTAAGAAATGTATTTCTGTCATGTTTATTGTGGGGGATGTGTCTTAAATTACAGCTTTTTTCATGGTGCTGATTTGTCTGCTCCACCTGCTGAGAATGTAGAAGCATAATTATTCTGAATTATTGGGGTGTTTGTTTAAATCTGAGTTCATGCAGGTTTGTATATTATTCTGGGTTGTTCCCTGGGGTTTCAGAGCAGAGTTTAATTAGGTTGATTGATAAGGTGGTAACTCACACTGTCATGATAACAATATATTATTACATTCACGGGACACTGTCACCGTAACGTGATACATTATTATATTCACAGGACACTGTCACCATAACGTGATATATTACCATATTCACAGGACACTGTCACCGTAATGTGATACATTATAATATTCATGGGAGACTGTGCCGATAATGTGATATATTACCATATTCACGTACACTGTCCCCATAGTGTGATGCATTATAATATTCATGGGACACTCTCACAGTAACATGACGCATTATAACATTCACAGGTCAGAGACTGTTATCAAAATGTTCTAGGTTTTGCTGTCTCCAAAAGAATCAAACGCTGTGTGGTTCCATACTATCCTGAGCCAGAATGCTGCACTTCCAACAATTGCTCCCCTGTAGAATACCAAGAGGCGCGTGGAGCCACACAAGCTCCAGACGATTGTGTATCGCTGATCTTGTGACGCTGTAAAGCAACATGGACCTGTTGCTCGGGAAGCTGAAATGATTGCCCAGAAGTTATGTTGGTTTTCATCAGTGGGTGTTACCAGATGTCTTTGCAACACAAATTTGATCGATCTAATGGCCTTATTAGTTCTATTTTTTTTTCCATGAAATGAATTACAAATCCTTACTGTAATATCCACCAGGAATTCAGTTTAAATCTTGAATTTGCAAACACGTTGCAACTGAATTTAAAAAAAAATCACTTTCCAAAGTCGTGAAAAATGATCTACAGACAGTCTAAACTGTTGATGTTAAGAGGTTTAAAATTAATCAAGCACATTAACATTGAATGAGAAATAGCAGGCACCATGCACATTAACTTCAGACGCTCATCTTGTCCTGTTATAAATGCTTGCGTCATTTGTCATTGTCATGAGGCTATATTCACTTCTACATTATTTCCTAAAATCTGGATTTCTGAGACATAGAGGGTGGGATTTTCTGGCCGCGCTCACCCAAAAGCTGGAAAATCCCACCCGAGGTCAGTGCACCTTGTATGATCTGTTTCCCACCTGCTGCGATTCCCGTGGCGGGTAAAGCGGTGGTGCAGTAGTTAGCACTACTGCCTCACAGCGCCAGAGACCCAGGTTTGATGCCTATCTGGGTCACTGTCTGTGTGGAGTCTGCACATTCTCCTCGTGTCTGCATGGGTTTCCTCCAGTTTCCTCCCACAGTCCAAAAGATGTGTAGGTTGGGTGGATTGGCCATGCTAAATTACCCCTTAGTGTCCCAAAGATGTCTAGGTTAGGGTGGATTGGCCATGCTAAATTGTTTCTTAGTGTCCAAAGATGTGCGGGTTGGGTGAATTGGCCATGCTAAATTGCCCATTGGCATCTGATGATGTGTAAATTAGGGGAATTCGCAGGACAAACACATGGAGTTACGGGGATTTAGCCTGGGTGGGATTGTAGTCAATGTAGGTTCAATGGGTGGAGTGGCTTCCTACTGCATTGAAAGGATTCAAATTCTGCCCAGAATCTTGAACAGGGCAAAGAAATAAATCAAAGAATTATAGATTGAAATTGTAGTCTCTGATAGATGTTCTTTGTATACTTACTTGATAGTGGAGACTGCACAGAAGGCGACCTTCAAAATATATGGGCTGGTGATGTTCTAAAATTTAAAGTTTATTTATTCGCGTTGCAAGTAGATTTACATTAATATTGCAAAGAAGTTACTGTGAAAATCCCCTAGTTACCACACTCCAGCGCCAGTTTGGGTGCACTGAGGGAGAATTTAAGCCAAAAAAAATGCCAATCCATCCTAACCTACATATCTTTGGACACTAAGGGACAATTCAGCATGGTCAATCCACCCTAACCTACACATCTTTGGGACACTAAGGGACAATTCAGCATGGTGAATCCGCCCTAACCTACACGTCTTTGGACACTAAGGGACAATTCAGCATGGCTAATCCAGCTCTCCAATATCCAGCTGTTAACACGATTAAATTACAAGCAGGGCTATTAGTAGAGGCAGTAACAGGCAAAAAGGACTGTTTACTGCAGACTTAATCAAGGATATTACAAATAAACAAAGCACTTGAGCTTTTGCACAATCATTTTTTTGGAAAGCACTTTGTGTTCAGGGTGTGATCGCGATTCTAAACGCAAGCTTTTTGCACTTCCTCATCATGTGAAGTGTTGGTTCTGGGGAGAGGATTATGCCATTCTGGACACTTTCAGTGCAGTTCTCATTCAGAATGAGAGTCTTGTGATGTTGTGGGTAGTGCCCTTGCCCAAAACTCTAGCTTCAAGACCTGGTCTAGGACTTTGATGGCCATGGAAGGTGTGTTAGTTAGGTGGCCAAAGAGGTTGAGCATCAACCTGCACATCTTTGGACATTAAGGGACAATTTAGCACGGTCAATCCACCTAACCTACACATCTTTGAACACTAAGGGACAATTTAGCATGGCCAATCCACCCTAACCTGCACATCTTTGGACACTAAGGGGCAATTTAGCATGGTCAATCCACCCTAACCTGCACATCTTTGGACACTAAGGGGCAATTTAGCATGCCAATCCACCCTAACCTACACATCTTTGAACACTAAGGGACAATTTAGCACGGCCAATCCACCCTAACCTGCACATCTTTGGACACTAAGGGGCAATTTAGCATGGTCAATCCACCCTAACCTGCACATCTTTGGACACTAAGGGGCAATTTAGCATGGCCAATCCACCTAACCTACACATCTTTGGACACTAAGGGACAATTTAACATGGCCAATCCACCCTAACCTACACATCTTTCGGACTATGGGAGGAAGCTGGAGCACCGAGAAGAAACCTACGCAGACACAGGGAGAACGTGCAACCTCCACACAGACCTGAGGCCCCGGCGCTGTGAAGCAACAGTGCTCACCACTGTGCCACCTTGCTGCTCAAAGTGAGCAGGATGTGAGGATAGACAAATGACTCACTTTTACACAGACATTGGTCGGAAATGTGTCAGGACGCAGTGGCTCAGTTTGAGGAAATTGAAAATGTGCGGGTTAGGTGGATTGGCCATGCTAAATTGCCCTTTAATGTCTAAAGATATGTAGGTTAGGGTGAATTGGCTGTGGGGCTACGGGGTTAATGCCTGGGTAGGATGTCTGTTGGCGAATCAGTGCCGATTCGATGGGCCAAATGGCCTCTGACACTGTGAGAGACAGAGAGAGAGAGATGATTGTATGCAGCTAAGCTAAGCATTTATGTGGAAAGTTTTATCCTGGTCGAGTCAGTTTGCAGAGCTTACGGATTTTTGGCCTCAGAGATTTGTCACTTTTTGTCTGATAATAGCGACAAGCTCTGCTGATGCATCTTTTGAAAAGGACTACAAAATTAGCCGAGCAACTGAGTTTACAAAAATAACTGGAACGACGTGATGAGGATTGAAAGGAAAGAGCTTACCACATCTTCGCTCCCTTTGTTGATGATGCCCAGGTCGATACTCTTTCTCCACTCGGCCTTCTTGGATTTGCTTTGCAGTTTCTTCACCTGCCTGTCTGGCTTGCCGCTGCTGAGCTTGCGCACGGGGCTGGTCAGCCACTTCTTCAATGTGCTCACCGAGCGCTTGGTACCAGGCGAGCTCGGAGCTGAGCTGGTGGAGGGCTGCGGTTGGATGGAGGCCACGGAAGTGGAGATACTGCCGTCGCTTCCCGTCACGGAATACGACTCTGGGAGAAAGACAGACAGGAGTCACTTATAGTTTGGCTGGTTCCCTCCCCGCTCCAACATTTGAGGAGGACCAAGTTTCTGAACATTAAACCTTCATGATGATGGTCCTATCAAAACTAAGGGGTTGGTGTTAACTCTCAGGGAATCATTTCTCTCGAAAGACCCAGGAGTGGCCAGATCGATATATATGCCCTATCGCAATGATAGATATATATAGATGTTTTCACTTAAAAATTTATTTATGATTGTCACAACATGGCTTACATTAATACTGCAATGAAGTCACTGTGAAAATTCCCCAGTCACCACACGGCGTCTGTTTGGGTCCTGTGGTGACTTCAGCCAGGCAAATGAGGTTGGCTTGTTCGAGTATGAACTGCCTGATGAATCCTAATTAATGGTTAAAGCAGGGAGCCTCATATTCCCTATTTAAAGCAGGTATGTCAGACTCCCAGCCTGCATTCAGCAGGGGCAACTGGAGAGCTGTGTACAGATGTATGGTGTAAATAAAGTAACTTGGTGAAGGGACTTTCGCCTCTGTGGAGTTACACTGGTACACTGAGGGAGAATTTAGCAAGGCCAAACTACCTAACTTTCAGACTGTGGGAGGAAATCAGAGCATCTGGAGAAAACCCACGCAGACACGGAGAGAACATGCAAACTCCACACAGGCAGTGATCCAGGGCCAGGAACTGAATCCGCGTCTCTGAAGCTGTGAGGCAGAAGTGCTAACCACTGTGCCACCATGTCACTCTTTAGTGTCTGGAGATGTGCAGGTTAGATGGGTTGGCCGTGCTAAATTGCTCCTTAGTGTCCAAAGATGTGCAGGTTAGGGTGGATTGGCCATGCTAAATTGTCCCTTAGTTTAAGTCTATTTATTAGTGTCACAAATCGGCTTACATTAACACTGCAATGAAGTTACTGTGAAAATCCCCCAGTCACCACATTCAGGTGCCTGTTTGGCTAACACTGACGGATAATTTTGCACAGCCAATCTGCCAAACTAGCACATCTTTGGACTGTGGGAGGAAACCCACGCAGACACAGGGAGAATATGCAAACTCCTCACAGACGGTGACCCAAGCTGAGAATGGAATGTGGGTCCCTGACGTTGTGAGGTAGCAGTGCTAACCACTGTACTACCATGCTGCCCAGGATGAAATATGATCATGTGAACACAGAACACTATAGTACAAACAGGCCCTTCAGCCCACAAGTTGTGCTGATCATATCCCTACCTATCAGGCCTATAGCCCTCTATAGCCCTCAATCTCATTAAATCCCATGTACACATCCAGGAGTCTCTTAAAAGACCCCAACCAGTGTGGGAAGAGGTTCATGTGGAGCATGGACCGATATGGGCCTGTTAGGCTGAATGGCCTGCAGATAAAAATACTATTTCAAGGAATGTAAGAAATATAAAGAACAAAGAACAAAACAGCACGGGAAACAGGCCCTTCGGCCCAATGAGCCCACGCTGCCACCCCGATGTTCCCATCTCTACCTGCGATCCCTGTCCATGTTTATAGATCTATAAATTAAAAACCAAATTTGAGACAATTTAGGGAGAATTTGTTTTGCCAATTAGCCTAAGAGCACATCTTTGGGATGTGGAAGGAAACCGGAGCTCCCGGAGAAAACCCACGTAAGCACGGGGAGAATGCGCAAACTCCCAAAGACACAGGCCCAAATAGGAGCAGGAGTGGACCAGGCAGCCTGTCAAACCTGCTCTGCCATTCAATACCATCATGGCTGATCTTCAATCTCGATTCCACTTTCCAGCCTACAACCCATATCCCAGGATTCTCTGAGAGACCAAAACAATTTGTCCATCCCAGGTTTTAGTTGAGAGCTGATTCAACTGCTTATGACCGAAATTCATTCAAAGGCAGATTGAAAAGTGAAGCCTGGATTGGTGAGGATAATCAGATATTCGAGGTAGCTGAAGCTAGGTTCAGGCTCCCGCCTAGCAGAAGTCTGGTGCATTCAGATATCAACTATTCCAACTACAGCCAACTCTTAAACCTTACCTGCCGAGGAATATAAAACAGTAGAAGTTAAATCAGTAAAAAAAAACGACTGATATGAAGTTGGTAAGATGTAACTAGTGGAGTCCCTGTGCCTCAACTAGTTACAGTTTATATCAATAACATAAACGAAGGGAACTGAAGACATTGTATCTAAGTTTACCAATATCACAAAGATAAGTAGGTGAGTAAGTTATGAAGAGGACATCAGGAATCTGCAAAGAGATATAGACAGGCTAAGTGGGTGGGCAAATATTTAGCAGATGGAGTATGTGGGAAAACGTGTGTTATAGTCCAAATCAGTAATTCCAAGGTATATTCTGAAGTCAGTCAAGATCCCAACTTTGGATTTGTGAGAGTATAAGGTGTTCTGCTCCAGGTATGATTCAACTGCTGCACTAGATAGTTTTTATTCAAATCAAGTTGATTTAAAAACAGTTTGAATATAACAAAAAGAATTAGCATAACTTAACAATAAAAACACTTAAACATGACAAAGTATAATTCTTAACAGCTAGCTATCTCTATAGTTCCAATTTAAGCAATATCCCATAGGCCTACAAATCCCCATAGGTATAGCACCATAGACAGATACATTCATGTAGATGCTAGATTTCCAGCCTTTTAACCCTTCTGGACAGACACAGAAAGACACCTGCCTTCTAACTCCCACACAGCAGTTTTCAGACAAAGATCTACGTTCAAACAGCAAAACTTCAGAGAGAGAGATACCTATTTCCTGGCAGGTGTCTAATGTCGAAAGAGAGGAATAGTTGGGCAGAGAGCTATTTCCTCACTCTACAGCTCCCAAACAGCAAATGAGCTGGGTTTCTCTCTGTGAGTCTAGCCTGCCCAGTGACATGACCTTACTTGTCAACCTCATCAAACCCTACTCTGAAAAAGCTCAAGGGAAAACACTAAAATAATAACCCTGCATTAGTCCAGATTAAAAAGCATTTAGACAGTTACATGGATAAGATGGGTATAGAGGGATATGGGACAAGCGTAGGCAATTGGGACTAGCTTAATGGTTAAAAAAAAAAATGCAGCGTGGACAAGTTGGGCCGAAGGACCTGTTTCCACGCTATAAACCTCTTTGACTCCCCACGGCTCTTCATTCAGGTATATATATTTTAACCACTTACGGCCTGTTAAGGGCAGGCTGCACAGAGATTCTCTTGCTGTTGCCAGCGAGGATGGAAAATTTGGCACTCAGCCACAACTCCGTCCACTGTAGCAGGACTGGAGAATCCTGCCAGCATGAATGACCACAAAATTCAAATAAACCTTGGCCTGTCGGCCTCAGAAAAGCATCCCTGCTGATATCAGGCATGGGAACGCTACACATTTTTTGGGGGGCATTTATCAAAATGGCGATGGCATACATCTGGCCTGCAATAAGCATGTGCTTCATGTCCGCCATCGTGGAGGATCAGGCAGCCATTTAATGTGCAAAAAAAAAAACAGGCACCACACAACCAGATTTCTATATCATCGATAATCAGAAGAAACACGTACAAATCAGCCTACAGAAGTCAAAAAGAGGGATGTACATGGACAGCCCCAGCACTCACCAACAGAAAGAGGAAGCAGTGTTGGGAACATGTTGCCCAACTGTTTTTTTAAAATCCATTTGTAAGACATGAGTGCCGCTGATTGAACCCAGCATTTCTTGCCCATCTCCAGTAGCCCTTCAGAAGGTGGGAATGAGCTGCCTTCTTGAATTGCTGCAATCCCTGTGGTGTAGGTACACCCACAGTGCTATTAGGGAGGGAGTTCCAGGATTGTTATTGGACACCAGTCAGTCCATGTGGTGTAGGTACACCCACCGTGCTGTTAGAGAGGGAGTTCCGGGATTGTTATTGGACATCAGTCAGTCCGTGTGGTGTAGGTACACCCACAGTGCTGTTAGGGAGGGAGTTCCAGGATTGTTATTGGACATCAGTCAGTCCATGTGGTGTAGGTACACCCACAGTGCTGTTAGGGAGGGAGTTCCAGGATTGTTATTGGACATCAGTCAGTCCATGTGGTGTAGATACACCCACAGTGCTGTTAGGGAGGGAGTTCCAGGATTGTTATTGGACATCAGTCAGTCCGTGTGGTGTAGGTACACCCACAGTGCTGTTAGGGAGAGAGTTCCGGGATTGTTATTGGACATCAGTCAGTCCATGTGGTGTAGATACACCCACAGTGCTGTTAGGGAGGGAGTTCCGGGATTGTTATTGGACATCAGTCAGTCCATGTGGTGTAGGTACACCCATAGTGCTGTTGGGGAGGGAGTTCCAGGATTTTGACCCAGCGACAGTGAAGGAATGGCCGATATATTTCCAAGTCAGGATGGTGAGGGACTTGGAGGGGAACTTGCAGGTGGTGGTGTTCCTAGATATTTGTTGCCCTTGTCCTTCTAGATGGAAGTGGTGGTGGGTTTGGAAGGTGCTGTCTAAGGAGCCTTATTGAGTTGCTGCAGTGCATCTTGTAGATGGTACACACTGCTGCTACTGAGCGTCGGTGGTGGAGGGAGTGAATGTTTGTGGATGGGGGGCCAATCAAGCAGGGCTGCTTTGTCCTGGATGGTGTTGAGCTTCTTGAGTGTTGTTGGAGCTGCACCCATCCAGGTAAGTGGAGAGTATTCCATCACACTCCTGACTTGTACCTTGTAGATGGTGGACAGGCTTTGGGGAGTCAGGAGGTGAGTTACTCACTGCAGGATTCCCAGCCTGTGACCTGCTCTTGTAGCCATTATGTCTAATATGGCTGGGTCCAGTTGAGTTTCTGGTCAATGGTAACTCCAAGGATGTTGACAGTGAGAGATTTAGTGATGGTTACACCACTGAATGTGCAGGGACAGTGGTTAGAGTATATCTTATTGGTGATGGTCATTGCCTGGCATTTGTGTGGTGCAAATGTTACTTGCCACTTGGTCATCTGCGCTAGGAGGCAGCAAGGTCGCACAGTGGCTGGCACTGCTACCTCACAGCACCAGGGACCTGGGTTCGATTCCTGGTCACTGTCTGCGTGGAGAGTGCACATTCTCCCCACGTTTGCATGGGTTTCCTCCTGGTGCTCCAGTTTCCTCCCGCAGTCTGAAAGTCATGCTGATTAGGTGGATTGACCCAAAAAGGCACCGGACTGTGGTGAGTAGGGGAATTTCACAGTAACTTCAGTGCAGTGTTATTGTAAGCCTTGTAACACTAATAAATAAGCTTTACTTTAAGGCCAACAGATGAATTTGAATTCAATTTAAAAAAATCTGGAATTAAGAATCTACTGACGACCGTGAAACCATTGCCAGAAAAACCCATCTGGTTCACTAATATTCCTTTAGGGAAGGAAATCTGCCGTCCTTACCCAGTCTGGCCTACATGTGACTCCAGAGCCACAGCAATGTGGTTGACTCTCAACTGGACTCGGGCAACTAGGGATGGGCAATAAATGCTGGCCCAGCCAGCGATGCCCACGTCCCACAAGTGATTTAAAACAAAGCTCCCTCCACGTGTGGCTGACAGAGAGTCAGTTTTTGTCTTTTGTTTGAGCTCCTGTGAAAGGTCCCCTCACGGGAACCATAGCGGACTGGACAGAAAATTGGACGGACCATTTAAAGGCTTGTTGTGCTTGGACAGGTATTTCCAGTCATGGGGCGCGCAAGCCCGCCCATTGTGTTAAAGGTGCTACATAAATGAAACAATGCAGGCAGAATCCATGCTGGGTAGGCCGCACACTGGATAGATTGGTTGCACTGGCAGCATGGTCGTCGGGGTCAAATTTTGTCCAATAACATTCCTTTAGGACATCTCTCTGTGCTAAAAGTGCTATATAAACGCAAGGGAACGGTATGGTGGCATAGTCGTTCCAACTGCTGCCTCACAGCGCCAGGGAACTGGTTCAATTCCAGCTCAGGTCATTGTCTGTGTGGAGTCTGCATGTGTCTGCGTGGGTTTCCTGCGGGTGCTCTGGTTTACTCCCACTGTCCAAAGATGTGTAGGTTAGGGTGGATTGGCAATGGACCCTCCCCCTTCTCCCCACTGATCTCAGACAGAGAGCCGTCGGACACTCAGCACGACTTCCTCACTAACTGGAGCGCCCGAATCGGACTTTTGTAGGCCATGTCTGTATTGCGTCAATTCTGGATGTGCGAATGCGGTAGTAAAGAAGTGCCGGTAAGGTTGGATGTGCAACCCATTAAATCCATTTAAATGAATGCGTGCCACCCCTGCATCATAATAATAATATGTACAGTTCTGATTGCCACACTACCAAAAAGATGTGGAGGTCGGCACGGTGGCACAATGGTTAGCCCTGCTGCCTCACAGCACCAGGGACCCAGGTTCCATTCCTGGCTTAGGTCATTGTGCAGACTCCACACAGGCATTCTCCCAGTGACTGCATGGGTTTCCTCTGGTTTCTCCCACAATCTGAAAGACGTGCTGGTTAGAGGGCACTGGCCATGCTAAACTCTCCCTCAGTGTATCCAAACAGGTGTGTCACAACTGGGGGATTTTCACAGTAACTTCATTTGCAGTGTTAATGTAAGCCTACTTTTGACACTAATAAATAAATTTTAAAACTAAACTTTGGAGAGGGTACAGGAAAGGTTTACCAGGATGTTGCCTAGTTTGGGAGATATTAACTGCAGAGAGAGATTGGACAAACTTGGTTCGTTCTCACTGGAGCAACGGAGGTTGAGGGGCGACCTGATTGAAATCTACAAGATTATGAGAGGCATGGACAGAGTGGATAATCAGGAGCTTTTTTCCCAGGGTAGAAATGTCAATTACTAACAGACATAGGTTTGAGGTAAAAGGGGGAAAGTTTCGAGGAGATGTGAGAGGCACTTTTTTTTTTTAAACACCAAGAGCAAAATTTTCCTGTCCCACCCACCACGGGAATCATAACCAGTGGTGGCGGATCATTGAACGGTCTGTTGACCTCGGGTGGGATTTTCCAGACTTGAGGCAAATGCAGCTGGAAAGTCCTGCCCAAAGGGTGTGAATACCTGGAATGTGCTGCCAGAGGGGGTGGTAGAAGCAGATACAATAGCAACATTTAAGGAGCATCTTGACAGATACGTGCATAGGCCGGGAGTAGAGAGATAAAGACCGCGGAGAGGCAAAAGGTCTTTAATTTAGAAAGACCTGCATGCCTTTGGATTGTGGAAACAACTGGAGCACCTGGAGGAAACCCACGCAGACACGGGGAGAACGCCACATCTCCTTCACAAAAGCCAATAAACAATTGATCAAATATGTTTGTTTTATAAATTATTGTGAGGTTCACAATGAAAGAGGTCAACTCAACAGATACAAGACATGCTTGGCTTCATTGGTCGGAGCATGGAGTATAGAGATTGGCAAGTTGTGTTGCTGCTGTATGGAACTTTAGCGTTGGCACAGGCTTGACGGGCCGAAGGGCCTGTTCCTGTGTTGTTCTGTTCTTTGTCCATGCTTTTCAACCACACAATGTGATTCAGTCGGACTCTGTACCTGCTGACTTGACTTCATCGCACCCGCAAGACATTCCGACCAAAACGAGGAGTTTCGGTCTCGGAAAATGATGAAGCGATTCAGATAAAAGTGAGTGGATTTCTGCCCGCACAGAGGAAATCCACACGGAATGTATTCTAATGAGAAGGAGCACATCCGTCACTGCCAGCCGTCTATCGAGTTGCCAGGTTCACCGTGTGATAGTGTGAAATATCTGTCTTCCGAAGCTGGGAACGTCATGCACATTGCAATATTGTAAAAAAAAAGTGATGCATCTGCCTTTCAGGACTTTTAAGTCCCTGCGAGCTTTTCATCGATGTTCATTAAAACATCCCTCAGCCAACAGTCATCATCACCACTTAGACAACTTGTCGACTCTATTCAATGATTAAAAGGTTACAGTCTTTACTGGTGACAGCAGGAGGTAGAAATGTCACTGCCATACGCAAATGATCCTGTTTTCATCACTTACAAGTGCAACTCCTTCAAACACTTTGTTCTTTTTTAACTACATTTGTAAGGCATCAGTTTGGAAGTATGGTCTGAAGTTTTTTTTTGCTTAACTTGCCTCGGGGGGGGGGGGGGGGCTGAAGCGTCAGAGTTTGGAATTATAGAAACAGACAAACTAGAAGCAGGAGTAGGTCTTTGGCCCTTTGAGTTTGCTCTGCCATTCATATTGGTGATAACAGGGTTAGACAGGGTAGATTCAGAAAGAATGTTCCCAATGGTGGGGAGAGTCCAGAACTAGGGGTCAGAGTTTGAAGATAAGGGGTAAACCTTTTAGGGACTGAGGTGAGAAGAAATTTCTTCACCCACAGGGTGGTGAATGTGTGGAATTCACTCCCACAGAAAGTAGTTGAGGCCAAAACATTGTGTGATTTTGTGTACATTAGTGAATCTTTAAGAGGTTTTCTTAAAGATTGATCTCTGTAATTCTCACAGTCAGTATGTCTCATGCTCGCAGCCTCAGGCGATGTCATTGGTGGGAGAATAAAAAATAACTGTGGGCAGGTCAGATGACAAGGATTAATCTTCAGTTTCAGTTTGGAGCTGCAAGGTTTGAGTTGAGTTTTAGAAGGGGCAGCAAGCTCAAACAAAATGTTTTCCCTCTCTCCCTGTTGTTTTGAAAATTCTGCTGGTTAGCTGAAAACAAGATCTTGTTTTCCTGAAGGGGGAAAATCTGCTGTTGTTGGGGGCTGGACCAGAGTCTCTCTGGTGTTTTGGGAAGCTGCCTCATCTTCAAACTCTTTGGTGTAAATCAGAAAACTGCAGACTTCAACCAAAGGACTCAGTTTCCAGTATCACGTGAGCAGTAGTTTGTGCTGTATTGAACCTGCTTAAAGGGCTTTTGCTGTTAATGGGTTTTGGATTTCATTGGGATGCATTAGAGATATTCATTAAACATTACAGTGGTTGTTTTATATCTTGTTTATAATTAATAAAAGTTCTTGCTAATTTTCTTACTGTACATGTTAACTATATTCTTAAAATAAACTTTGTTCAATAAAAGCTCCCTAGTGGGTCACTTGAATCATACCTGAAGTGGAACATATCATGCTTATCCTAACCATATTCAAGATGCAAAAATTATGATCCGGGCAGGCTCCATAAAACACTTTGGAGTTTTTGACCTGAACCAGGAGTGGCATGGTGGTACAGTGGTTAGCACTGCTGCCTCACAGCGCCAGGGACTTGGGTTTGATTTCATCCTTGGGTCACTGTCTGTGTGGAGACTGCATGTTCTCCCGTGTCTGCGTGGATTTCCTCTGGGTGCTCTGGTTTTCTCCTACTGTCTAAAGATGTATGGGTCAGGTTGATTAGCCATGCTAAATTAACCCTTAGTGTCAGGTGAATTAGTAAGGGGTTACGTGGATTGGGGAGAGATCAGGATTTGAATTTGATGATCAGCTGTGATCAAACGAATGGCAGAGCAGGCTCAAGGGGCTGAATGGTCTCATCCGGCTTCTAGTTTCTATCTGATTGTGTAAAAACACCCAATCACACTGCCAAGTCAAAGGCAACGTGGGGTAAAATATTCTTCCTTTGAGGAATGTAATCCGAGCCAGGGTGACTCATTCACGAACTTGCTAAACATTAATCGAACACAAACGCTCTGTCACTAAGGCTGTGATATCCCCTTTCACAGCTTGCGCAAAAAAAAATCCCCTGGGATTAGAACTTGCTTTAGTGGCACAATGAACACAGACAGACTAGCTCAACATATTGTCATCTGCCATGAATATAAAAATCTCCGCTATCTTTGTAGAACACTCATGGTTATACAACAGTGTGCATGCACTATTGTTGCTAAGTCTATCTTTGCAGGAAATCATTTTGTGAAAAGAATTGAGAAATGGTACACACTGTCCACAGGAAATATCTTTCTTTCAGCAATGTACTTGCACCTCTAGACAGCACAGAGAGAAGGGATTATCCAAACAACAATCCCTGCCCCACATCTCTTATTTCTTTCTGCTCTTGGTCAATGCCCTCTGAACTTTCCTGCCTTTTGCGATTGTCCTGTCCTGCCAACATGGCATATTCCCATGGTGCGGAAATTCATAATCATAGAGTCCCTCCAGTGCGGAAGAGGCCATTCAGCCCACCGACCCTCTGACAAAACATTTTACCCAGACCCTCTCTCCTGCCTTAGCCCTCTAATTCCACAGATTTAGCTTGGCTGATCCCATCTAACCGACACACCTTTGGACACTAAGGGGCAATTTATCATGGCCATGCAGGTTAGGGGGATTGGCCATGCAAAATTGCCCATTAATGTCCAAAGATGTGCAGGTTAGGTGGACTGGCCGTGCTAAATTGTCTCTCAGTGTCCAAAGACGTGTAGGTTAAGTGGATTGGCCATGTTAAATTGCCCCTTAGTGTCCAATCCCCTAGTGTCAGGGGATTAGAAGGGTAAATATGTGAGGTTACAGGGATAGGGACTGGGTGGGATAGTTGTCAGTGCAGGCTCGATGGGCTGAATGGCACTATAGGGTTCTGTAAGACATGGGTCGCAGCTGGAGAATTAGCATTAGTCTATCACATGGAAAAAAATGTTGACTGTCTTGGTTTTAATTGGGCGTTTATCTCCTTTGCCTGGAGCTCTGTTTCGAGAAATACTGTTCATTCCCCAATATCATTTGCTGACCTCCACTTGCCTCAGTATCCTCCTGCTATCTCCCACTGCTGCGTGTTTGAGACATTCCCTTTGGAATGCGAGTCATTCATATCAAAAATAACCAATTTTGCTGCCTTTTGCAACTCTAAATAAGCATAGCTATCTGTTTACATGGTTCTGCAATCTATCTTGCATTTTCAGGTCATAAATCTTACGCCAAATAAAATCTGGGCTTGACTTCTGTGCAATCAATAACATCTTGAAAGCCTTTAAGCTGTGCATAGCTCTCCTTGCACTTCTCCCCCGAACCGTCCCGCCTCACCACATCTGTCCTCTGAACCAATGTAATGACCTCGACTTCAAGTACGAACTAGGTTCTTTGCTTTTGCTTCACTGGGAATTAAATTCTAACTGATCGATCCAAACTCACAGAACTTTATCAAACTGTTTTGGCTGCTTGCCACCCCAGTTCCTGGGGTGAGGCTGAGCCACAGAGACTGAGATTGGGCCCCACGCTTGCTCTAATCTCTGCTGAAGTGACAGGAGTGACGGTCAGCGTGCAACTGCTGATGTCAGGGTCCCAGGGAGGCAGAGAGTCGCTTGCCACAGGGATTGGGAATAACTAGTCACTAGAATAATAAGAAATGAAAACGCTGGAAAAACTCAGCAGATCTGGCAGCACCTGTTGCGAGAGGAACAGAGTTAACACTTCGAGTTTATATGACAGAAACGTGGCACAGCGGTTAGCACTGCTGCCTCACAACGCCAGGGAACCCAGGTTCGATTCCCAGCTTGGGTCACTGTCTGTGTGGAGTTTGCACATTCTCCCTGTGACTGCACGGGTTTCCTTGCACAGACCAAAGATGTGTAGGTTAGGTGGATTGGCCATGCTAAATTGTCCCTTAGTGTCCAAAGATGTGTAGCTTCGGTAGATTGGCCATGCTAAATGGGTTACAGGGATAGGGCAGAGGAGACGGACTGGGTAAGATACTCTTTCAGAAGGTCGGTGCATGCTCGATGAACCAAATGGCCTCTTCTACACTGTCAGGTGTCTGTGATTCTTTGCCATTTCTCAGAGGCAGTTCAGAATGGCTGGATGGTTAGCACTTCCCAGCAACCATTTTGACTCAGCTGGTCAGGAGATGGAATCTCCCTGCAATGATTGGTTTCTCCCCCCTCTCCAGCCCGATCCAATCTGACCAATCACATCCCTGCTTTAATGCCTTGGCGGACAGGGTGTGAATGTGGTCGGAGGATGCAACAACACGTCTTTGAAAGAGTGTTTGGTCATAAAGACTAGCCTCGTGTACTTTCATGCTGAAATACTTTCCGTGAAGTTAATCTCAGCTGTCAGAAAGCACAGCCTCAACACAAACTCCCATATTTTCATGGGCCTCATTGTCCCAGAGGGGATTCGTATCAAAGACCTTTCTTCGCCATATTTCCTGTTTCCCTCTGTTTATATTGTAATCTGAAATGTTTTCTTTAGAACTCCTTCCTATATTTCTCACTGAAACAGTTTTTCCTTTTGTTTGATTTTCCATCAAGGAATCCTGGTAAGATTACAGAGGCCATTTAACTCCCTTCAGACAGAATTTCCTTTCTCTGAATCAGCCTGGTTGATGGGCATACTGTGAACAAGAATTCTCAGCCTTTTACAATCACAATAGCCTTTGATTCAGGCTTGCTTTTCAGTCCAGGCCTCAGCTGAATTAAAGGGCAGTACAGTGGCACAGTGGTTAGCACTGCTGCCTCACAGTGCCAGGGACCCAGATTCGATTCCAGTCTCGGGTGACTGTGTGGAGTTAGCAAGTTCTCCCCGTGTCTGTGTGAGTTTCCTCCGGGTGCCCCAGTTTCCTCCTACACTCTAAAGATGTGTAAATTAGGTGGATTGGCCATGCTAAATTGTCCCTTAGTGTCCAAAGATGTGTAGGTTAGGGTGGATTGGCCGTGCTAAATTGTCCCTTAGTGTCCAAAGATGTGCAGGTTAGGGTGGATTGGCCGTGCTAAATTGTCCCTTAGTGTCCAAAGATGTGTAGGTTAGGGTGGATTGGCCGTGCTAAATTGTCCCTTAGTGTCCAAAGATATGTAGGTTAGGGTGGATTGGTCATGCTAAATTGTCCCTTAGTGTCCAAAGATGTGGAGGTTAGGGTGGATTGGTCATGCTAAATTGTCCCTTAGTGTCCAAAGAGTGAAGATTAGGTGGATTGGCTATGGTAAAATGCCCTTTAGTGTCTAAAGATGTGTAGGTTAGGTAGATTGGTCATGTTAAATATATAGGTTTATGAAGCAGAGTAGGGCAAAGGATCTGGGTAAGATACTCTGTCAACTCGATGTGCCGAATGGCCTCTTCTGCACTGATCTCTCTCTTGAATCTTTCCCTCCCTTCAATAATTCTCTGACTTGACTCAAATTCACTCTACTTCCCCCTCTCTCTCTCCCCCTTCCCCTGTCGCTAAGTCGTTCAATCCCATTGCAAAGGGACATGGGCCAATGGTCTCATTATTGACTGATATTCCACCTTTCCCCATTGCTCCTTCCTGCACCGCTATTGGCTCACTCCACCCCCCCCCCCTCCTCAGGAAGTTGGAGAAAATTGGAGCACTGGAACAGAGGGGTAAAGTGTAACTCATGGTGCTCACTGCAAGATCTGGCCTAATGAGAGACACACACACACATAGTGCCTAGAATGAATAATTCCTGGCTCACTTTCTACCATATCCTGTTCCTACAGATTGAATATCTCTTCAGGGAAATGGGGGTTATAAATAGAACGTGATGGGAAACTGCAGCTCCAATTCTTGCTTTATCATCTTTGTTTAATGACACAGCATTGCCCTAAATAATGACTAAATATGTCACTACTAATGACTTTCTCCACCACACTGAAGCTTTGATTCAACTACCCATACACTTTACTCTGATTTACGGGGAGAATTAACACGGAAATCAGTTCGTGGGATGGCCCCAGACAGGCTGGGATCGAGGAAAATCCGCTGAAAACATTGATACAAATTTGCCAGGATTCATTCAAACAGAGTAGAAACACAGAAACACGGCAGATAGGAGCAGAAGGAGGCCATTCGGCCCTTCGAGCCTGCTTCCCTATTCAATCATGATCATGGCTGATCATCCAACTCAATAGCCTAATCCTGCTTTCTCCCCATAAGCTTTGATCCCATTCATCCCCAAGTGCTATATCCAGCCGCCTCCTGAATACATTCAATGTTTTGGCATCAACTCCTTCCTGTGGAAATGAATTCCACAGGCTCACTGGGTGAAGGAATGTCTCCTCATTCTGTCCTAAATGGTCTATCCCCAATCCTCAGACTGTGACCCCCCTGGTTCTGGACATCCTCCCTGCATCTACCCTGTTTAGTCCTGTTAGAATTTTATAAATCTCTCCGAGATCCCCCCTCATTCGTCTGAACTCCAGTGAAAACAATCCTGACCTAGTCAATCTCTCCTCATACATCAGTCTCCCCGGAATCAGCCTGGTAAACCTTCGCTGCGCTCCCTCGAGAGCAAGAACATCCTTCCTCAGAAAAGGAGACCAAAACTGCACACAATATTCTAGGTGTGGCCTCGCTGTCTGTGTAGAGTTTGCACATTCTCCCTGTGTCTGGGTTTCCTTCAGGTGCTCTGGTTTCCTCCTACACTCCAAAGATGAGCGGGTTAGGTTGTTTGGCCATGCTAAATTACCCCTTAGTTTCCCAGGTTGCATGGTTTACAGAGATTAGCACGGTAAACATGAGGGGTGATGGGGACAGGCCTGGGTGGGATTGTTGTAATGCAGACTCAATGGGCCAAATGGCCTCCTTCTGCATTGTAGTGATTCTGTGATTCACCGAGACCCTGTATAATTGCAACAATACATCCCTGCTCCTGTACTTGAAGTCTCTCGTAATGAAGGGCAACATACCATTGTTGGGTGAATGCAGAAAATTTCTGTTCACGGAATCACTCAGCCTTTCTAACACCCTCAATCCTCAAAAGCGATGGTTTCCCTCAGCTTTTGGTCACCTATTCTAGCATCTCCCTTAAGTGTTACAGCAACAAGGAAACTCGAAGCTGGAAAAGGCCGTTCGGCCCTTCAAGCCTGCTCCACCATTCATTTTCATTGAATAGAATCTTAGGATCCCTTCGGTGCAGAAGGCGGCCATTAGGCCCATCAGGTCTGCAGTGACAATAATCCCACCCAGATCCTATCCCCGTAACCCTACATATTTACCCCACTAGTCCCCCTGACGCTAAGGGGCAATTTAGCATGGCCAATTCCCCTACCCTGCACACCTTTGGATACTAAGGGGCAATTTAGCATGGCCAATCCACCCTAACCTACACATCTTTGGACACTAAGGGACAATTTAGCACGGCCAATCCACCCTAACCTACACATCTTTGGACGCTAAGGGACAATTTAGCACGGCCAATCCACCCTAACCTACACATCTTTGGACACTAAGGGACAATTTAGCATGGCCAATCCACCCTAACCTACACATCTTGGACGCTAAGGGACAATTTAGCATGGCCAATCCACCCTAACCTATGCATCTTTGGACACTAAGGGACAATTTAGCACGGCCAATCCACCTAACCTACACATCTTTGGACACTAAGGGACAATTTAGCATGGCCAATCCACCCTAACCCACACATCTTTGGATGCTAAGGGACAATTTAGCATGGCCAATCCACCCTAACCTACACATCTTTGGACACTAAGGGACAATTTAACATGGCCAATCCACCTAACCCACACATCTTTGGACGCTAAGGGACAATTTAGCATGGCCAATCCACCCTAACCTACACATCTTTGGACTGTGGGGGGAAACCGCAGACCTGGAGGAAACCCACACAGACACAGGGAGAACGTGCAGACTCCACACAGACAGCGATGTAAGACGGGAATCAAAACCGGATCGCTGAGGTAGCAGTGCTAACCGCTGTGCCACCCCATTTTAACCATGACTGGTCATCAATTTCAATATTCTGATTCCCCCAGTCCCCTTCCACCCATACCCCTTGATCCCTTTAACTCCATGAGCAATATCTAAATATTTCCCAATATTATGTTGCTCAGGGCAGGATTCTCCTGGTCCCACCAACATTGACGCCATTTTGCCCATCTGGCCTTGTGGTTCAAATTCTGTCCAATGACATTCCTTTGGGGCATCTCACTGCGCTAAAGGCACTATATAAACACAAGTCACCATTTGTTGTTCTATGGAATTAGGCAGACAGAGTCCACGCTGGGTAGGCCGCAGCCTGGATAGAGTGGGCCTCGCAAGGCTAAATGATAGGCTCTGCTACTTTCTCACAGCTCTTCTCTGGGATTGTGATTAAAAGCTTCACCAATATTAAATCAGCAGTGATTCCTGATTGCAATCAGTGCTTTCAGCCAAGGAGATGATGTTGGCACAGAGAGGATTTGGTCATGGTTATTTTTGGAGTTTGCTGTCATTTCCATGCTGAAGCTCTTTGTAACCAGTGCGGAGTCTCTGAATAATACAGATGGATATTCAGATACAGCAAATTGAGTTCCAGCCCAGTCCCACTCTGAGGGGAAATCAGGCGTTCTGACAGAGAGAGGCACCACAATCCAATCACCACTGTCCCATTCAAATATCGTCCTTTTGGGTCTTGGCGTTCCGTGAAGGGTACATCTCACTGGGTTAAGTGCTGACCTACACTGGCTTCTGATTAAGCAATTCCACCATCTTAAAGATCTTGATCTTTGTTTTCCAATTCCTCCAGGGCCTCTCCCAATCACTAACCTCCCACCTCCCTTTAAAACTTCTCCAATTCTTCGTCAGGGTCATCTGGACTCGAAACATTGGCTCTATTCTCTCTCCACAGATCGTCAGACCTGCTGAGATTTTCCAGAATTTCTGTTTGTTTCAGATTCCAGCACCTGCAATATTTCACTTTTAACCCCAGAACATAAGCTGAGTTTCTAGATTAATAGTGATAATACCACGTCCTCTTGACTCACAGGTGAGTTGAGGCTCCAACTCTCCCCCCCCCCCACCCCCACCACTGATGTGATTCACGTGTCGCAAATTCCTGTTACCTAACTCACTGATAAAAATGCCGAGAAAATACCATTTCCTCGGCTGTTTTCCAGTAATTGTGGAATTTTCCCGCCATGGGAAGCAGAACAGGCGGCAGGGGCAAAGGTCCGTTGACCTCGAGCAGAACTTTCCGGTCTTAGAAACCACGGAAACCCTACAGTGCAGAAGGAGGCCATTCTGCCCATTCAGTCTTGGGGTGGGCATGGCCAGAAAAGCCCTCCCTTAGATCGTTTTTTGAGAAAATTCTACCCCATGTTTCTGTGTTAAATTCACAGATAAATACAAGTTGTTGTTAAAGGCGCTATGTAAATGCATGTTGTTGCTGCTGTTTTCTCAGCGTAGAAGGGACATTTGATAACCTGACAGACAGGTCCTGTCTCATCTCTGGTCTCTGACCCCTCTTTCACTGGCACAATCTCTCTCTCTCTCTCTCTCTCTCTAGCTTCTCTCTCTTGCTCTCGCTCTTTGTTTTGTCTCTGTCCTGGCCATTCCCTCAAAGCTCAGAATGCCCTTTCCACTGTGTATCCTCACTGCCTTGGGATCAAGACTCAGCTCAACGTATCTGACACAAATTCATTCTTTCCCAGGATCATGAACTTCCAGTTGCAGCCAAAACTACAAAAGGTCGTGAATGTAGCTCAGTCCATCACGCAAACCAGCCTCCCATCCATTGACTCTGTCTACACTTCCCGCTGCCTCGGGAAAAGCAGCCAGCATAATTAAGGACTCCACATGCCCCGGAGAATGTCGGGAAAAAGAGACAAAAGTCTGAGGTCACGTACCAACCAACTCAAGAACAGCTTCTTCCCTGCTGCTGTCAGACTTTTGAGTGGACCTACCTTATATTAAGTTGACCTTTCGCTACACCCTAGCTGTGACTGTAACACTACATTCTGAACCTTCTCCTTTCCTTCTCGCCTATGTGCTCTATGAACAGTATGCTTTGCCTGTATAATGCACAAGAAACAATACTTTTCACTGTATCCCAATACATGTGACAATAATAAATCAAATCAAGCCCAAGTTTGCAAAAGGCTAACACAACACAAACTGAAATACTGCTTGGAGACTATTCTGCGAACCTTCTGCGCAGTAGCAGTGGTTGCCCAGGAGAAGAAGGGAAAATTGGTCGTCTTGTTAACCCGTAACCTCATGTAAACTCTTACTACAGGACACAACCGCAATGGAGATTGGTTTGAAGCCCTGCGTCAGCTGATGTTCCTCTGTCCCGCCTGTTTTCTAACTGGGAACGTTTGCTGTGGAGACATCTACAAAGTGTCCCAGTGCGTGAATCTCAAAAGGTTAGTGTGCAGTAATCAGGAAAGTGAAGAGAACATCACTGTTTATTGTAAGGGGAATTAAATAGAAGGAGGTTATGCTTCAGTTATACAGGACACTGGTGACACCATATTTGAAGTATTGTCTATAGTATCAGTCCGCTTATTTAAGGAAGGATATAAATCTCACACTGGCACAGTAGTTAGCACTGCTGCCTCATAGCGCCAGAGACTAGGGTTCAATTCCAGCCTTGGCTCGCTGTCGGTGCCGCATTTGCACATTTTCCCTGCGTCTGTGTGGGTTTCCCCTGGGTGCTCCAGTTTCCTCCTATACTCTAAAGATGTGCAGGTTAAGTTGATTGGCCATGTTAAATTGTCCCTTAGTGCCAGGGGAATTAGCAGGGTAAATGTGTGGGGTTACAGGGATAGGGCCTGTGGTCGGTACAGACTCAATGGGCTGAATGGCCTCCTTCTGTACTGTAGGGATTCTATGATTCTATGATAAATGTGTTTGAAGCTGTTCAGAGAAGGTTTACTGGACTATTATTTTAAACAGGTGGGTTTTTTTTTAAAAGTTTATTTTTTAGTGTCACAAGTAGGCTTACTGGTGACTAGTGCTGTGTCTCAGGGGTCAGTGCTGGGACCACAACTTTTCACAATATACATTAACGATTTGGAGGAGGAACTGAAGGCACTGTTGCTAAGTTTGCAGATGATACAAAGATATGTAGAGGGACAAGTAGTATTGAGGAAGCGGAGAGGCTGCAGAGGGACTTGGACGGGTTAGGAGAGTGGGCAAAGAAATAGCAGATGGAATACAGTGCGGAAAAGTGTGAGGTTATACACTTTGGAAGGAGGAATGGAGGCATAGACTATTTTCTAAATGGAGAAAATGCTTAGAAAATCAGAGACACAAAGGGACTTGGGAGTCATTGTTCAAGATTCTCTGAAGGTTAACGTGCAGGTTCACTCAGCACTTAGGAAGGCAAGTGCAATGTTAGCATTCATGTCGAGAGGGCTGGAATACAAGAGCAGGGATGGATTTCTGAGGCTGTATAAGGTCTGGACAGAGCCCATTTGGAGTATGTATTGGGCAGTGTTGAGCTCCATATTGAAGGAAGGACCTGCTGTCCTTGGAAAGGGTTTAGAGAAAGTTTGCAAGAATGACCCCTGGAATGAAGAGCTTGTCGTATGAGGAACAGTGGAGGACTCTGGGTCTGTACTTGGAGTTTAGAAGGATGAGGGGGGGGATCTTATTGAAACTTACAGGATACTATGAGGCCCTGGATAGAGTGGATGTGGAGAGAATGTTTCCACTAGTAGAAAAAACTAGAACCAGAGAGGGCACAACCTCAGGCTAAAGGGATGATCCTTTAAAACAGAGATGGGGAGGAATTTCCCCAGCCAGAGAGTGGGGAATCTGTGGAACTCTTTGCCGCAGAAGGCTGTGGAGATCAGGTCATTGAGTGTCTTTAAGACAGAGATAGATAGCTTCTTGATTGATAAAGGGATCGGGGGTTATGGGGAAAAGGCAGGAAAGTGGAGATGAGAAAAATATCAGCCATGATCAAATGGCAGAGCAGACTCGATGGGCTGAGTGGCCTAATTCTGTTCCTATGTCTTAAGATCTTACATTAACACTGCAATGAAGTTACTGTGAAAATCACCTAGCTGTCACACTCCGCACCTGTTGGGGTACACTGAGGGAGAATTCAGCACGGCCAATACATGTAAACAGCATGTTATTTGGACTGTGGGAGGAAATCAAAGCACCTGGAGAAAACCCACACAGACACCCGGAGAACGTGCAAACCGGGAATCGAACCCCGTTCCCTGGCGCTGTGACACAGCAGTGCTAACCACCATGACACCCTTGCTGTCTTAGGAAAGGTCGGAGAGGTTAGGTTTTTACCCACTACAGTTGAGACAAATAAGAGATGACTTGATTGAAACCAGGGTGGGTGTGGAGAGGATGTTCCTCGTGTGGGAGAATCCAGAACAAGGTGATCACTTTTTAAAAATAAGCCGTCGCCCATTTAAGACGGAGATGAGGAGAAATGTTTTCTCTCAGAGGGTGGTGAGTTTCCAGAACTTTCTTCCTCAAAAGGCAGTGAAAGCAGAGTCTTTGAATGTTTTGAAGGCAGAGGTGAACCATCTTAGCCCCCAAAGAGTTAAGTGAAGCTTGCGTGTTTGCCATGTTATATTGCCCCTGAGAAAATGTCTTCCATTCCTGAGGCCCTAATTAAGTCTGAATCCTTGGAACAACATTGACACACTGAGGAAACAGAACCGCTGACGGGAAAATTCAGTGGAATAATCTACCAGAACGGAATGTAAGCTGAAGGCTTTTTCTTTTTGGGTGCTCAAAAGAGAAAGGAGCCATTTATTGATGCAGCTTTTTCCCGTCTTTAAATATATTTCAAAGATGCCCAAGGTAGTCCAGTCCATTGAATGTTCAGGAAAGAAACATCTTTTGTAAGAGGGAATATTTCAAAGGATCCTTCCATGAAGCAGCGAAAACATTTATATGATTTCTGCGTGGTGCAAAGCACTTGGCCGCTGATGAGTGAGGTAGACCTCAATTTCCCTCCAACTTGATTGTCAAGTTTGCTAATGACACCACTGTAGTGGGTCGGATCTCAAACAATGATGAGACAGAGTACAGGAATGAGATAGAGAATCTGGTGAACTGGCAACAATAATCTCTCCCTCAATGTCAATAAAACGAAGGAGATTGTCATCGACTTCAGGAAACGTAGAGGAGAACATGCTCCTGTCTACATCAACGGGGATGAAGTAGAAAGGGTCGAGAGCTTCAAGTTTTTAGATGTCCAGATCACCAACACCCTGTCCTGGTCCCCCCACGCCGACACTGTAGTTAAGAAAGCCCACCAATGCATCTACTTTTTCAGAAGGTAAAGGAAATTTGGCATGTCCGCCACACCGCTCACCAACTTTTACAGATGCACCATAGAAAGCATTCTTTCTGGTTGTATCACAGCTTGGTCTGGGCTCCTGCTCTGCCCAAGACCACAAGGAACTACAAAAGGTCGTGAATTATCCCAGCCCATCACGCAAACCAGCCTCCCATCCATTGACACCGTTTACACTTCCCGCTGCCTTGGGGAAAAGGAGCCGGCATAATCAAGGACCCATGCACTCTGGACATTCTCTTTTCCACTTTCTCCCATTGGAAAAAGATACAAAAGTCTGAGGTCACATACCAACCAACTCAAGGACAGCTTCTTCCCTGCTGTAGTCAGACTTTCGTATGGACCTACCTCGCATTAAGCTGATCTTTCTCTACACCCGAGCTATGAATATAACATTACATTCTGCACCCTTTACTTTCCTTCTCCTCTATGTACTCCATGAATGGTATGCTTTGTCTGTGCAGCGCACAAGAAACAATACTTTTCACTGTATCCCAATACATGTGACAATAATAAATCAAATCAAATATTAAGCTGATCTTAGCTGTAACTGTAACACTACATTCTGCACCCTCTCCTTTCCTTCTCTATGAACAGTATGCTTTGTCTGTGCAGCGCACAAGAAACAATACCTTTCACTGTATCCCAATACATGTGACAATAATAAATCACATCAAATCAAATCAAATACAATCACTGATATTTTGCAGGCAAATTCGGCAGCCCCCCTTTTCACAGAGCAAGGTCCTACAAAGATCAAATGAGGTCAGTGATCAGTCAACAATGACAGTTATTAGGGGAGGAATTTTGTGCAGAATTATATCAAATATATATCACCGAAAAAGGCACTTTAAATTTGACAACTCTGTGCTGATATTTATGTTCCACTTGGACCACCTCCCACTCTTTCCACATGGCCTTCCAACTCTTCCACCCCCCCCCCACCCCTCCCCCCACATGCTTCCCAAGTTTCCCTCTTTTAAAAGCCTCGATACCAAGGCTTCCCAAACTGTGGGTTCCAACGCCCAGTGAGGTCATGGGATGAAATTTTGGAATGTGCACTTTGGGGACTTGGATTCGAATCCCACCACGGCAGATGATGGAATCTGAATTCAATAAAAATTATCTGGAATTAAGAATCTACTGATGACCATGAAACCATTGTCAGAAAAACCCATCTGGTTCACTAATGTCCTTTAGGGAAGGAAATCTGCCGTCCTTACCCTGTCTGGCCTACATATGACCCACAGCAATGTGGTTGACTCTCAAATGCCCTCAGGCAACTAGGGATGGGCAATAAATGCTGACCCATCCAGTGACACCCGTATCCCATGAATGAATGAAAAAATGACAACAATGAGCACCATGGTGCTCTGACTGATCTTTGACAATTGTGACGCCCCTTTGAAACCTCAATCTTTTTTAACTGGTGGGCGCGGCCGAATGGACCGTTCTCTGAGGCCTGACTCTGAACCTTCCCTTTCCAGTCATTCCGCCAACATTCCTGGTTCCTCCACACTCCTGTAGCCCCCGACTGTTCCTTTTGGGAACTACATCAAACCTGAGGCATTAAGATGGAGTCACTGTGGGGAAAAGGTTCAGGAAGCATTGAGCCACACTATTTGTCACATCTACTTACAATCAGAGAATCCCGACAGAATCGAAGTAGCCCCATTTGGAACATCGTGTCTATACTGACACTCCAACAGAGCATTCCACCCAGACTCAGTACCCCACATATTTACCCCACTAATCCACCTAACCTGCACATCTTTGGACGTTAAGGGGCAATTTAGCATGGCCAATCCACCCTAACCTACACATCTTTAAATGCTAAAGGGTAACTAACATGGCAAATCAATCTAACACACACATCGTTGGACATTTAGGGGCAATTTAGCATGGCCAATCCAGCTAACCTATACATCTTTGGACTGTGGAAGGAAACCAGAGCACCCAGAAGAAATCCACGCAGACACGGGGAGAATGTGCAAACTCCACAGAGATTGTGACCCAAATCGGGAATAGAGCCTGGGTCCCTGGCACCATAAGGCAGCACTGCTAACCACTGTGCCACCATTGTGTTAGCTTATTGCATATTGGCAGCAATGCAGGAGAACTTGCCTGCTCTTCTTACAAATACTACCATTGGTCCTTCAGTGAGGCCAGAGAAGGCCTGGAGGTCACGTCCCATCTGGAGGTTAGCATCCCTGACAGTGTAGCACTCCCTCAGTACTGCGCTGGAGGAGTTACTTGGAATATGTGTTCAATTGGCTGAAGATCTGAAGCCACAACCTTTGAGTTTTTTGTATTTTGCAGTTGATTTTAAATTATTAACCCAGGCTAAGTTTCTGGGCTGATGAAACAGGAAGGAGATTCCTAATGAATGCAGGGTGAATGCATTCTGATTATTCAGCACTCCAAGTGCCAGATGCTTCCCGGAATATAAATTTAATTTGGCTTTCTGTTTTGCTGCTTGCAAACTTCTACATCTTGCTAAATGCTTCGAATCCTGAGGAGATGGCAGGAGACAAGGCACTCAATTGGGAATGTGCCTTGATCTGTCGCATGAGGAGAGATTGGGTCAACTGGGCCTGTACTCACTGGAATTTAGAAGAATGATGGCAGATGTGATTGAAATGGAAAACTCTGACAGGGCTGAACAGACTGGGTGCAGGGATTTTGCTTCCTCTGGCTGATGGGGTTGAGAACAACAGGTCACAGTCTTAGGATACGGGGGTGGGGGGGACGCCATTGAGGACCAAGATGAGGAGACATTTTCTTCACTGAGGGTGGTGAACCCGTGGAATTCTCTGCCACACAAAGCTGTGGAGCCCAACTCGCTTAATATATTTAAGAAGGAAGTAGATAGATTTCTAGAGTCCAAAGAGGTCAAGGGGCATGGGAATGAGGGAGAGTGTGGCGTTGAGGTAGAGGATCAACAATGATCGCATCAAATGGTGGAGATAGCTGGATGGGCTGAATGGCCTAGTACAGCCACTGTTTTCTTTTTTAGAGTCATCGGCCTTTCAGAAGTGCAGAAGCAGGCCATTCAGCCCTGCACCAAAAATAATTCCAGACAGGCCCCATTCCCATTCCCCCACAAATTTACCCTGATAGTCTCCCCGATACACAGGGGCAATTTAGCATGGCCAATTCACCCTAACCTACACATCTTTGGACATTAAGGGACAATTTAGCATGGCCAATTCACCCTAACCTATACATCTTTGGGACACTAAGGGACAATTTAGCATGGCCAATCCACCCTAACCTACACATCTTTGGGACACTAAGGGGCAATTTAGCATGGCCAATCCACCCTAACCTACACATCTTCGGGACACTAAGGGACAATTTAGCACGGCCAATCCACCCTAACCTACACATCTGTGGACACTAAGGGGCAATTTAGCATGGCCAATCCAACTAACCTGCGCATGTTTTGAGTGTGGGAGGAAACTGGAGCACCAAGAGAAAACCCACCCAGACACAGGGAGAAGTAGGGGGCAAAAATCTTGCCACAGAATCCCCCCACAACCTGCACTTTCTGACCAGCACACTTTCTCTCTCCTCACTTGTTTAAGTTTAAAGTTTATTTATTAGTGTCACAAGTAGCTTACGTTAACACTGTAATGCAGTTACTGTGAAAATCCCCTAATTGTTACACTCCAATTTGGGTGCATTGAGGAAGAATTTAGCATGGCCAATCCCCCTAACCTATACGTCTTTGGACAGTAAGGGACAATTTAACATGGACAATCCACCCTAACCTGCACATTTTTCAGACTGTGGGCGGAAACCGAAGCACCCAGAGGAAACCCACACAGACACGGGGAGAACATGCAGACTCCACACAGACAGTGACCCGAGGCTGCAGTTGAACCCGGGTCCCTGGCGCTGTAAGGCAGCAGTGCTAACCACTGTGCCACCATGATACCATTATGAACATGATGACTTCAATGAGATCCAAACGCTTCAGCCAAACATCGTGTGTTAAAAATTTGAACATGATCGGGAATGATTCAAGTTTTACCAAGGGAATAAGTGTTCAGGGAATTGTCTGTCAACTTGTACCCTGCGTTGCTGCACAGATTATTCACAATTAGAATACAGTCAGCAGTTACGAATACGTTGGATTCTAAAATTTACAACAAACAGAAGACTCCTTTCAGTCTAGGAGTATTTATGCTCCCATCCAGGCCTCCTGCTGCAAACTCAAGGGCATTCCAGATAAGGATGAGATGTAAACAGATGCAAAAATGCACTCAGGGACATAACTCAGTGATAATGCTGTGTGTTTCGTAAAATTGTCATTTAAATCATAGAATCTCTAGAGTGAAAAAGAGATCATTCAGCCCACCAAGTCTGCACTGACTCTCTGACAGAGCGTCTTATCCAAGCCCACTCATTCCCTGCCCTAACCCTGTAACACCACGCATTTACCCCACTAATCCACCCTAACCTACACATCTTTGGAAACTAAAGGGCAATTTAGCACGGCCAATCCACCCTAACGTACACATCTTTGGAAACTAAAGGGCAATTTAGCATGGCCAATCCACCCTAACCTACACATCTTTGGGACACTAAGGGACAATTTAGCATGGCCAATCCACCCTAACCTACACATCTTTAGACACTAAGGGGCAATTTAGCATGGTCAATCCACATAACCTTGCAGGTAGCACAGTGGTTAGCACTGCTGCCTCAAGCGCCAGGGACCCAGGTTCAGTTCCCAGCTTGGGTCACTGTCTGAGCGGAGTTTGCACATTCTCCCCGTGTCTGCGTAAGTTTCCTCCGTGTGCTCTGGTTTCCTCCGATAGTTCTAAAGGATGTGTAGGTTAAGTGGATTGGCTGGGCTAATTGTCCCTCAGTGTAACTGATCAGGAGTGTGACAACACGAGGATTTTCACAGTAACTTCATTGCAGCATTAATGTAAACGTAGTTGTGACACTCATAAATAAACTTTACTTTGAAGGAAAAGATTAGGTGGCCCCTCAGTGAACCCTTCAAGAAAGAGAAATGAATGAAAAGACGGCAGTGGAATCTTCGAGTGAGGCCATACTTGGCGTGCTGATGCTAATAGTCATGAATTTGTGGCTGTGCGAAGCTATTCGCAAAATCATTCACATCCTCTTGAGCCCCAAGGGAGCAAGGTTTTGAACAATCAGCAACGTGAGCCACTTCCCCCCACCCTCCCCTTTAAAGTGGTCTTCCATTCAGTGGTCTCCTGTCCCGCTTCTGTCAAAGGCTGTTAAAAGAGACCATGATATTTGCATTAGTGGGCAGAAAGCCAGGCTGAAAAGATTCATTTCCAGCTGGCTTTGAGGAATTAACGTCTGGGGAGCTGATAGGGAAATGAACGGGCTGCAGGAAAATTTGTTGCCAACTGATGGGGGGGAGAGGAGGACATTGGAGCCGTTCCTTACCTTTAAGTTTCAGTTGAAGTTAAGGGGCAGCACAGTGGTTAGTACCATTGCCTCACAGTGCCAGGACCCAGGTTTGGTTCCTGCTTGGGTCACTGTGCAAACTCTCACAGACGTTCTCCCCGTGTTTGTGTGGGTTTCCTCTGAGTGCTCCAGTTTCCTCCCACACTCCAAAGATGTGTAGGCTAGGGGATTGGCCATGCTAAATTATCCTTTAGTGTCCTGGGATCGATGTGGGGCTGTGAGGATAGGGCCTGGGTAGGATCGTGGTCAGTGCAGACTCAATGGGCTGAATGGCCTCCTTCTGCAATGTAGGGATTCTAACCAATAGGCCGCCCATCAAACTTCACTGGAAAGTAATGATTCATCGCAGTACTGGGCAGGAAATGGCAGCTGGCTTTTCCTCCAGGGCTCAGCGCACTTTGAAAGCAATTTCTTGTGGGGAGCAGCTTGAGGAAGTCTAAGCCTCTCCATAAATTAAAAGCATCATTAATGCGATTGAGACAGAAAACAAATCACAATTCCTGTTTCAAATGGAGCAGGCGAGCAGGAAAGATTGGCTCAATCCCACTCTTTTCACTCTCAGGCCAAAGCTATGGCTAACAGTGACAAAAGCTTCCTGTCAATCTGAACAGGACTCAGTTTCTGATGGGAGATGCCAACATCTCTTTAGCTGGAATGCAGAGAGCGATGCAGCCATCGGATTAAATCCGCAGGCCCTCCCCATTAGGAAGCTGGCTCACAAAGTGCACTGAGGCTAGGTCAGGCGCTCACATCGCTTGAGCGCTATCAGACTGATATATTGCAGGCTCTTGCGTTTCACAATTCCTCCCCTTTTTAAGGATGAGGATGCATGTATCACTGACTATTGCCAAGTCCTGCAGCCCATCCGATCCAGTTTCATAAATCTCTCTGCACAGCTCAGCAATCAATGCATTGCCTTCTCTGTACTTCAGATATTTTCCACTACACTGTCCCCCATCAAACACTCCCAGGACAGGGACAGCACGGGGTTAGATACAGAGTAAATCTCCCTCTACACTGTCCCCGCATCAAACACTCCCAGGACAGGGACAGCACGGGGTTAGATACAGAGTAAATCTCCCTCTACACTGTCCCCCATCAAACACTTCCAGGACAGATGCTGCACCGACCCTCCGAGAGAGCATCTTATCCAAGCACTCCCCTCTGTTCTATTCCCCCCCAACCCCACACATCTAGCATGACTAATCCACTTAACCTATACATCTCTGGACAATTTAGCCGTGCTGTCAGAGGGTCAGTGCGGAGGGAGCGCCGCGCTGTCAGAGGGTCAGTGCGGAGGGAGCGCCGCGCTGTCAGAGGGTCAGTGCGGAGGGAGCGCCGCGCTGTCAGAGGGTCAGTGCGGAGGGAGCGCCGCGCTGTCAGAGGGTCAGTGCCGAGGGAGCGCCGCGCTGTCAGAGGGTCCAGCGGCGGGGAGCGCCGCGCTGTCAGAGGGTCAGTGCGGAGGGAGCGCCGCGCTGTCAGAGGGTCAGTGCGGAGGGAGCGCCGCGCTGTCAGAGGGTCAGTGCGGAGGGAGCGCCGCGCTGTCAGAGGGTCAGTGCGGAGGGAGCGCCGCGCTGTCACAGTGGCCATCCTCCAGATGCAATGCTAAGTGAAGGCCCCATCTGCCCTCTGAAATGGTATTAAAAATCTCAGGCTGCTATTCAAGGAAGAGGAGAGTTCTCCTGATGTCGTGGCCCCCTCAATAATCACCCCTTCACATCATCCTAAAAAAATCAACTAGTTCACTGTGTGATCCATGTGTGTACAGAGGCCACATTTACCCAGGTAGGTCATTCATTTAATGGCAAGGAAGACAATGGCTAGCGTTCGGGTGGTACACTGGTTAGCACTAGTGTCTCTCAGCGCCAGAGGCCTGGGTTCGATCACCGGCTCTGGGTTACTATCTATGTGGAGTTTGCACGTTCTCCTGCATCTGCGTGGGTTTCCTCCCACAGTCTGAAAGATGGGTGGTTTAGAGTGGATTGGCCATGCTAAATTGTCCCCTTAGTGTACAAAGATGTGTAGGTTAGGGTGGATTGGCCATGCTAAATTGTCCCTTAGTGTCCAAAGATGTGTAGGTTAGGGTGGATTGGCCTTGTTAAATTGTCCCTTAGTGTCCCAAAGATGTGCAGGTTAGGGTGGATTGGCCGTGCTAAATTGTCCCTTAGTGCCCAAAGATGTGTAGGTTAGGGTGGATTGGCCATGCTAAATTGTCCCTTAGTGTCCAAAGATGTGTAGGTTCGGGTGGATTGGCCATGCTAAATTGTCCCTTAGTGTCCAAAGATGTGTAGGTTAGGGTGGATTGGCCATGCTAAATTGCCCCTTAGTGTCCAAAGATGTGCAGGTTAGGGTGGATTGGCCATGCTAAATTGTCCCTTAGTGTCCAAAGATGTGTAGGTTAGGGTGGATTGGCCATGCTAAATTGCCCCTTAGTGTCCAAAGATGTGCAGGTTAGGTGGATTGGCCATGCTAAATTGTCCCTTAGTGTCCAAAGATGTGCAGGTTAGGGTGGATTGGCCATGCTAAATTGTCCCTTAGTGTCCAAAGATGTGCAGGTTAGGGTAGATTGGCCATGCTAAATTGTCCCTTAGTGTCCAAAGATGTGCAGGTTAGGTGGATTGGCCATGCTAAATTGCCCCTTAGTGTCCAAAGGTGTGTAGGTTAGGGTGGATTGGCCATGCTAAATTGTCCCTTAGTGTCCAAAGATGTGTAGGTTAGGGTGGATTGGCCGTGCTAAATTGTCCCTTAGTGTCAGGGGGATTAGCAGGGTAAATATGAGGGATTATGGGAATACGGCCTGGGTGAGATGGTGGTCTGTGCAGGCTCGATAGCCGAATGGTCTCCTTCTACACTGCAGGAATTCTTTGATTCTATGGTATTATCACTAGACTATTAATCCAGAAACTCAGCTAATGTTCTGGGGGACCCGGGTTCAAATCCCACCACTGCAGATGGTGGAATTTAAATTCAATTTAAAAAAATCTGGAATTAAGAAACTACTGATGACCATGAAACCATTGTTGGAAAAACTCATCTGGGTCACTCATGTCTCTTTAGGGAAGGAAATCTTACCCAGTCTGGCCTACATTTGACTCCAGAGCCACCGCAATGTAGTTGATTCTCAATTGCCCTCCAAAGGCACCTAGGTAATGAATGCTGGCCCAGCCAGCGATGCCCATGTCCCACAAATGAATTGTATAAAAAGCGTTTTGAAATGTTAATATCCTGCATAAATCGTACATTTATTCACACAGTGACTGTGCCACCTACACATCATCATAATATTTAGAGCTATCATTAAGAAGCAAACTGCTAGTTGCATGAAGCAACACTCAACTTGTCAGTCTGGAGACATCCTGGTAATAGGATTGTTTCCAGTCAGTATGCAAACAGCATCAAAGCTTCTCGTTTGTTCCAGCTCATTTTATTTCCTCCTTAATTCTGAAAGAAACCAGTCAAGAATATAATTCCTCCCTCAAGGTATTTCAGATGATTAAAGGGACTGGTGGAGCAGATAGAGAGAACTTGGTAGGTGGCAGGGAGACGGGGGAGGGAGGCCAGAAGAAGGAGACAGTGTCATTGCAAAACTGAATTAAAAGAGCATGCAGCACAGTGGTTAGCACCACTGCCTCACAGCGCCAGGGACCCAGGCTCCATTCTGGCCTCGGGTGATTGTCTGTGCAGAGCTTGCACATTCTCCTTGTGTCTGCATGGGTTTCCTTCGGGTGCTCCTGTTTCCTCCCACACTCCAAAGATGTGCAGGTTAGGTGGATTAGCTGTGCTAAATGTACACAGACTTGTGGGGACTGGGCTTCCTTCTGTATTTCAGGGATTCTATGACCCTTAAGTGCCCCGAGCAAGCTACTGCATTCAAGGGCAATCAGGGAAAGGGTAACAAATGCCATGAAAGGTTAAAGAATCTTGAAGGGTTGAGGTTACAGAGATAAAGACATGGAGGCCCAGTGGGTAATGGGTAACATTATTTCGTAAGGTACTGCAATTGGTCACATCCAGTATCCAAGCAAACAACCAGCAAGTCTATTCTGATGCAGCCGCTGCTTATGGTATCATTTCATTCCTGTCACAAGTGGTTTACTGGGCTTTTAACCCCATTAGCGGCTATTTAGACAGGAGACCTTTATTCCAACCGCCTGCCTTTAATTCACAGCCAGGCTCCACAGGTTAAGAGATATTTCTCTCACTATACCGCACCATCAGGTGCCTAATAACGAAAGTTGAACACTCCTTGGAGGGTTTCATATTTAATTTGCACATGAGACCACCTGTAGGCCTGTTACCATGGAAACATGGCACAAAATGTCTGCACCGACATGAGGTTATGAATATGAAGGTGGAGCTGTAAAAATGATGGTGGGATCCTATTAACAGCACTGAAGGTGCCAGGACTTTCAGCCAAGGCTGCGTGAGCTGCACAGATTGTTGATCAGAGTTCTGAGAGAGAGAGAGAGGGAGGCAAAATGGCTGACAGGCTTGAGGGGCTGAATGGTCCTCCTGTTCCCTGTCGTGGAGGTGTCCTTGGGGGAGAATCTCAATGATAGCCTTGAGACTGCTGTTGAATCCTGTCACACGAAGCTAGCATTCACAGAGGGGATTCACAGGAGGAGGACTTCCATCAACCCGACATTGGGTACAATTTTCCCACAATCTGTCAGAGTGTCAGGCTTGGACTGAAAGCTGGCATGTATCTCTGCACGTGTTAAAAGATGTGTAGGGTGGGTGGATTAGCCATGGTCAATTGTCCCTTAGTGTCCAAAGATGTGCAGGTTAGGGTGGATTGGCCATGCTAAATTGTCCCTTAGTGTCAGGGGATTAGCAGGGAAATATCCTACACCACATGTATCAATATCCGATAACAATCCTGGAACTTCCTCCCCAACAGCACTGTGGATGTACTTACACCACACAGATTAATATCCAATAACAATTCTGGAACTCCCTCTTTAACAGCACTGTGACGGCATTCCTCTACCAGATGGTCTGCAATGGTTTAACTTGATGACCCACGATTTTTCTCTTAACTAGTGACAGCAATTCATAGAATTGTTATAGTGCAAAAGAGTCTGCATCAACCACAATCTCACCCAGGTCCTATTCCCGTAACCCCACATATTTACCCTGCTAATCCCCCAGACACTAAGGTAGAATTTAGCATTGCCAATCCATCTAACCTGAACATCTTTGGACACCAAAGGACAACTTAGCATGGCCAATCCACCCTAACCTGCACATCTTTGACACTAATGGGCAATTTAGCATGATTAATCCAACCTAACCTACACATGTTTGGACACCAAAGGACAACTTAGCATGGCCAATCCATCTAACATAAATATCTTGGACACTACATGTTAGAATGTAACTAGAGACAACTTTGTATTGCATGTAATGTCATCAATGGGAACAAGATGTGAGAGTCAGCTGACCCAGTAAACCATGGAACCAATTACAGAGGTATGTAATAGTCAGCTAACTCACTATGAATAAAGGAACTTGTGTAGAATTGTGGGAAGTTTGGGGTGGCCCAGCATGAGGCCTCATGTTTGGAGTAATGCTGTTGCTTTATTAAACCCTTTCTTTGATTTAAAAGTTGGAGTAATTTTTGTTGTTTCATTAGCTGCATTTTGAAGAGTTCCTTCTGAGGAAACACTAAGGCAAATTTAGCATGACCAATCCACCTAACCTACACATCTTTGGATTGTGAGCGGAAACCGGAGCATCCAGAGGAAACCCATGCTGACAGTGACTCAAAGCTGGGAATTGAACCTGGATCCCTAGCACTGAGAGGCAGCAGTGCTAACCACTGTACCACCATGCTGCCCTAAATTTGATGAGATTTGTGATTTTTCTCCGAGTTTCGCCCGGCAGTGCTCAATCTGTCATTCCTGCAGACTCCCTGGAGGGTTGACTATACCATCGCAAGACAAGGAGTCTCTTTAAGGGAGTTGACTACAGCACGCCAGTCCGCCACGGATCCACATTTGCATCTGTTTCTCAGATTCACAATTGAGGTGCTAATGCAAATGGTGCTGAGACATTCATCACCATTTCAAACTGTGAGAAAGAGTTTGAGGTGATGAATTTAAAAGGGCACTACTTCTCCTGTTGCTTTCGTGCTCAGCCAACTGCCTGTCGGAAATCCTAAGACATACGCAGTAAAAGGCTTTTCAGCCCATTTCGCCCGTGTTGAAACTATAACAGAAAATGCTGGAAAATCTCAGCATCCACGAAGAGAGAATAGGGCCAACATTTCAAGTCCAGATGAACATTTGACAGAGGTTACCACTACTGTGTAGCGATGTTTAATCTTCTGTCCCTCCTCCCTCACCTCTCCCTCATGTACTTGCCCAGAAACTTAAACCCATTGACACTAATCACTTCAACCACTCTGTGTGGGAGTGAGTTCCACATTCTCACCACCTTCTGGGTGAAACCATTTCTCCTGAATTCCTGATTGGATTTCTTTATTCATTCCTGGGATAAGGGCATTGCTGGCTAGGCCAGCATTTATTGCCCATGCCTAGTCACCCTTAAACCGAGTATCTCAATTGGCTGTTTTAGATGGACAGTTGTGGCTCTGGAGTCAAATGTAGGCCAGACAGGGTAAGAACGGCACATTTCCTTCTCGAAAGGACATCAATGAACCAAATTGGTTTTTCTGACAATGGTTTCATGATCATCAATAGATTCTTACTTCCAGATATTTTTTATTGAATTCAAATTTCACCATCTGCTGTGATGGGATTCGAACCCGGGTCCCCCAGAACATTAGCTCAGCTTCTGGATGAACAGCCCAGTGGTAATACTACCAGAACTTCGCTTCTCTTGGTGACTATGCTATAATGATGGTCTGAAATGATGCTCTTCCCCACAAGAGGCAACATTCTTCTGGATCCACTTCATTAAAACCTTTCAGAGTTAAACACACCTCAGTTAGGTCACCCCTCAGCCTTCTTTTTCCAAAGAAAAGAGACTCAGCCTGTGAAACCTTTCCTGATAGATGTAACCTCGTAGTTCTGCTCAGCACTGTGTATTTTCTTTGCACCATTTCCACAGCTCCCTTAAAGAACATGATCACTACTTGACAGAGAGGACGGGGCAACAAAAGCTCACCAGACTAATCCCAGGAATAGCAGGATTGTTTCTCTGAGGAGAGATTGTGGAGACTGGCTCTTTCAAGATTAGATGAAAGAGAAGTGATTTCAATACAAATGTACAAATTTTGTTAAGGGCTAGTGGGCTCGACAGGGTAGAAGTAGGAAGGACATTATACCTGGCTGGGTTTCTCCAGTCGCATCGTGGACGGACCAGCCACAACAGCAGCCCAGGAAAATGCCTGCTGACTTTCAGCGGGAGCAGACGATACTGGCGGTGGGCGGAGCTGGAAAACCCACCTATGACCTCATAAGAACGTAAGAAATAGGAGCAGGAGAAGGCCATCGCGCCCTTTGAGCCTGCCCTGCCATTCAATAAGATCATGGCTGATCTGAAGTGGATCAGTTCCACTTTCCCCACTTTATCCCCATAACCCTTAATTCCCTTGTCTATCAGAAACCTATCTACCTGTGACTTAAATATATTCAGCGAGGTAGCCTCCACCACTTCAATGGGTAGAGAATTCCAGAGACTCACCATCCTTTGAATGAAGAAGTTCCTCCTCAACTCTGATCTAAACTGCCCCCCCCCCCTTATTTTGAGGCTGTGCCCTCTAGTTCTGGTTTCCTTTCTAAGCAGGAAGAATCTCTCTACCTCTACCCTATCTAGCCCCTTCATTATCTTATATGTCTCTGTAAGATCCCCCTTCAACCTTCTAAACTCCAACGAGTACAGACCCAGTCTAATTCAATCTCTCCTCATAGGCTAACCCCCTCATCTCCAGTATCAGCCTAGTGAACTTTCTCTGCACTCCCTCCAAGGCCAATATATCCTTCTGCAAATGCAGGGACCAAAACTGCACACAGTACTCCAGTTGCAGCCTCACCAGTGCCCTGTACAGTTGCAGCAAGAACCCCCTGCTTTTATATTCTATCCCCCTCGCTAGAAAGGCCGACATTCCATTCACCTTCTTGATCACCTGCTGCATCTGCAGACTGGGTTTTTTGCGATTCATGCACAAGGACCCCCAGGTCCCTCTGCACAGTAGCATGCTGCAGCTTTAAATAATAATCCCTCCTACTATTATTTATATCAAAGTGGATAACCTCACACTTGCTAACATTATACTCCATCTGCCAGGTCCTCGCCCACTCACTCAGCCTATCCAGATCTCGCTGCAGACTTTCCGCATCTTCCACGCAATTTGCTTTTTCACTCATCTTTGTGTCATCAGCTCCCTCCTCCAGATCATCTATATAAATGGTAAACAGTTGAGGCCCCAGCACTGATCCCTGGGGCACTCCACTAGTTACCAGCTGCCAATCAGAATAGCACCCATTAACACCTACCTTCTGCTTCCTATTAGACAACCAATCCTCTATCCAGTCTATCACCCTACCCCCGACTCCCTGCACCTTAACCTTCTGCAATTATCTTTTGTGAGGCACCTTATCAAACGCCTTTTGGAAATCTAAAAATATAACATCCACCAGCTTCTCTTTGTCTACCTCAAAATAAGGAACAGGTCACTTAGAACATCATAACAGCACAGTGGTTAGCACTGCTGCCTCAAAGTGTTGGGGACCTGGGTTCAATTCTGGCTCTGGGTTACTACGTAGAGTTTGTACATTCTTTCTTCCCGTGGCTGCGTGGATTTCCTCCGGGTGCTCCGGTTTCTTCTCACAATCCAAAGATGTGTAGGTTAGGGTGGATTGGCCATGCTAAATTGTCCCTTAGTGTCCAAAGATTGAGGATTAGGTGGATTGGCTATACTGAATTGCCCCTTAGTGTCCAAAGATGTGCAGGTTAGGGTGGATTGGTGGGGTAAATACGTCGGGTTACAGGAAAGGACCTGGCTAGAATAGTCTGTTAGAGAGACTGTGCAGGTGGGCAAAGGCCCACCTATAGGGCTTCTATGATTTGATGATACTGCACTTATCCAGCTTTTTCTGAATTTATTTTACATTTCCAGCATCTGCAGTGTTTTGCTTTGATCTGCATCTACATAGCACCTTAAAAATAAATAAAATATCCCACGACATTTCAAAAAGGCCATTTTGGGTACAGTTTATCAAATCTGACTGCCCAGAAATTGGAAACCTTTACCAGCTTCTTTTCCTCCTCTTCGACAGCTTTGGACTAAATGCATGGCTGGAAGATTCCTTTAAGCCCACTCCACCATCAACACTTCACTCAGAGTGCAGCAGGAACCCTATAAATAAATGCAGCTTCTGTCACACTCCCCAGCAAGGCAGCACTGACAGATCTGAAGCAGCCGTAAAGAATTTCCTGATTTATCTTGCAGCATTGTGTCTGTCCCTGTCAAAACTGACTTTTTCCAATCCACACTTGAGCAATATGTCCTCAATGTGTGACATACTTGAGCCAACCTGGCCTGGCCTGTACTGCCAACTCCAAAACCAACAAGATCGAAAATCTGGCCCTGATCTTGAGATTGCCAGTTTGGACTCACTGAGTTCCATTGAGGGGGTGATGGCTCTGAAAGGCAGTGAGCCAGGAGTAGTTTCAGGAAGTAACATCCAACCTGCGGCATGGTAACTCAGTGGTTAGCGCTGCTGCCTCACAGCGCTAGAGACCAGGGTTCGATTCCCGGCTCGGGTCACTGTCTGTGTGGAGTTTGCACGTTCTCCCCGTGTCTGTGTGGGTTTCCTCCAGATGCTCCAGTTTCCTCTCAACCAAAGATGTGCAGGTTAGATAGATTGGCAATGCTAAATTGCCCTTTAGTGTCAGGGGCATTAGCAAGATAAAAACGTGGGGTCACGGGGATAAGGCCTGGGTGAGATTGTGTCGATGGGCCAAATGGCCTCCTCTGCATTGTAAGAATTCTACGATTCATCTCTCCTTGTCCCTGCTCCCACCTCTCGGTCAAATTAACTCCTTCCTGTCTGTGTGTAGATGAAGGTAGAGCAGTTGATGTCATACACATGGATTTTAGTAAGGCGTTTGATAAGGTTCCCCATGGTAGGCTCATGAAGAAAGTAAGGAGGTGTGGGATAGAAGGAATTTTGGCCGATTGGATAAGTAACTGGCTGTCTCACAGAAGACAGAGGGTGGTGGTGGAGGGAAAATTTTCAGACTGGAGGCCAGTTACCAGCGGTGTATCACAGGGATCGGTGCTGGGTCCTCTGCTATTTGTGACTATTATCAATGACTTTGAAGAGGGGGCTGAAGGGTGGGTTAGTAGATTTGCTGATGACACCAAGATTTGGAGTAGTGGATGAGGTGGAGGGCTCTTGCAGGCTGCAAAGAGACATTGATAGGATGCAGAGCTAGGCTGAGAAGTGGCAGATGGAGTTTAACCCTGATAAGTGCAAGGTGATTCATTTTGGTAGGACAAACTTGAATGCGGATTACAGGGTCAACAGCAGGGTTCTGAGGAATGTGGAGGAACAGAGAGATCTTGGGATTCATATCCACAGATTTCAGAAGGTTGCCACTCAAGTGGATAGAGCTGTGAAGAAGGCTTATAGTGTGTTAGTGTTTATTAACAGGGGGTTTGAGTTTAAGAGCCGTGGGGTTATGCTGCAATTATACAGGACCTTGATGAGACCAGATTTGGAATATTGTGTTCAGTTCTGATCACCTCACTATAAGAAGGATGTGGAAGCATTGGAGAGAGTGCAGAGGAGATTTACCAGGATACTGCCTGGTTTGGAGGGTAGGCCTTATGAGGAAAGGCTGAGGGAGCTGGGGCTTTTCTCTTTAGAGCGGAGGAGGATGAGAGGTGACTTAATAGAGGTTTATAAGATGATGAGGGGGATATATAGAGTGGATGGGCAGAGACTACTTCCTTGGGTGGATGTAGCTGTTACTAGGGGGCATAACTATAAGGTTCATGGTGGGAGATATATGGAGGGATGTCCGAGATAGAATCTTCACTCAGAGAGTGGTTGGGGTGTGGAACGCACTGCCTGCTGTGATAGTGGAGTCGGACACTTTAGGAACTTTCAAGCAGTTATTGGATAGTCACATGGAGCACACCAGAATGATAGGGAGTGGGATAGCTTGATCTCGGGTTCAGACAAAGCTCGGCACAACATCAAGGGCTGAAGGGCCTGTACTGTGCTGTACTGTTCTATGTTCTATGACTCACAATTGATGAAATGCACTTTGAGTGAGGGCAGCAAGCCAACTAGGGGGAGGTGGGGTGGGAAATATTGTAAAAGATTTGTTTCAGTAAAAGTTTATTTATCAGCATCACAAGGAGGTTGACATTAATGCTGCAATGAAGTTACTGTGAAAATCCCCTGGTCGCCACACTCCTGTTCGGGTACGCTGAGGGCGAATTTAGCATGGCCAATGCACCCAAGCAGCATATCTTTTGGACTGCGGGAGGAAACCCATGCAGAAAGGGGGAGAATGTGCAGACTCCACACAGACAGTGACCCAAGCTGGGAATCAAACCCGGGTCCCTGGCGCTGTGAGGCAGCAGAGCTAACCATCGTGCCACCCAATAAGGAATAGGCCACTCTTCTTTCTGAGATCCAATGTCCCTCACGTTTCAAGGCTGAACATTTTTCTTATATTCATTCTTGGGACATGGGGTGTCGCTGGCTGGACCAGCATTTATTGCCCATCCTTAGTTGCTTGAGGGCAGTTGAGAGTCAGCCACATTGCTGTGACTCTGGAGTCATATGTAGGCCAAACTGGGTAAGGACAGCAGATTTCCTTCCCTAAAGGAATATTAGTGAACAATGGACAATGTGATCATCGGATGTCATGGTGGCCATGCTAAATTGTCCCTTAGTGTCCAAAGATGTGTAGGTTAGGGTGGATTGGCCATGCTAAATTGTCCCTTAGTGTTCAAGGATGTGTAGGTTAGGTGGTTTGGCCATGCTAAATTGTCCCTTAGTGTTCAAGGATGTGTAGGTTAGGGTGGATGGCCATGCTAAATTGTCCCTTAGTGTTCAAAGATGTGTAGGTTAGGGTGGATTGGCCATGCTAAATTGTCCCTTAGTGTTCAAAGATGTGTAGGTTAGGGTGGATTGGCCATGCTAAATTGTCCCTTAGTGTTCAAAGATGTGCAGGTTAGATGGATTGGCCATGCTAAATTGTCCTCTTAGTGTCAGGAGGATTAGCAGGATGAAAACGTGGGGTTATGCGGGTAGGACTTGGGTGATCATCAGATGTCAAAAGTTGTATAGGTTAGGGGGATTGGCCATTGTAAATGTGCAGGATTAGGGGGCTAGTGTGGTATTGGTTGGGCCTGGGTAAGATGCTCCCTTGGGGAGTCAGTGCAGACTTGATGGGCCGATTAGCGTCCATCTGCACTGTATGGATTCCATGGTTCTATGGATCATTTTGCTCCATTTGGACTGAGTAACAGAGACAAATAATAGCCCTGTCAGTGATTGGATGGAGTTCTTCATTCCTGCCTTAATGTTTAGTCAGTGGACACTCCTTGACAATGTGAGTCATTGTTTGGACTGCATCATAGCTGTGAGGAGGGGAGACAGACAGAGAGACGGATCAAAGGGCAGCAGCTGACTGTCCAAGGGGTAGATTTTGTTTGTCTTGCCTTTGGGGGCAGCGGGGGGCTATGAAGGATCTTTACCCGGGAGGTGAAATGGTCCTGGGCTCGAATCCTGGACAGTGAGAATTGAGTGTGGCTGGTGAAAAGAGTGGTGTCCCATGGGCTGAAATAAAACCTTTCTGGTTTCATGCTTTCTGCTTTTTGTTTGAGTGTGAGTTCCATTGCCAGGGAGGTGAATCAAAGAATTCCTACAATACAGAGGAAAGCCATTCAGCCCATCAGTTTGGAACCAAACACAATCTAACCCAGCACCTATACCCATAACCCCACACATTTACATTGCTGGTCCCCCAGACACTTAAGGGCAATTCAGCATGGCCAATCCACCTAACCCACACATCTTTGGACTGTGGGAGGAAACCGGAGCATCCCAACAAATCCCATGCAGACACGGGGAGAATGTGCAAACTCCACACAGACAGCACAGTGGCACAGCGGTTAGCACAGCTGCCTCACAGTGCCAGGAAGCCGGGTTCAATTCCTGGCTTGGGTGACTGTGCGGAGTCTGCACATTCTCCCCTTGTCTGCGTGGGTTTCCTCCAGGTGCTCCAGTTTCCTCCCACAACCTGAAAGAGGTGCTGGTTAGGTGCACTGGCCGTGCTAAATTTTCCCTCAGTGTACCTGAACTGGAGTGTGGCAACTATAGGATTTTCACTGTAACTTCACTGGATTGTTAATGTAAGCCTACTTGTGACTAATGAACCAAATTTAACTTTACAGTCACCCAAGGCTAGAGTTGAACCTGACGTTGTGAGACAGCAATGCTAACCACTGTGCCACCAATCTTGTGAAAGTTCAGTGCATTCCTCCCAAAGCTAGTATATCCTTGCATAGGTAAGAAGACCAAAGCTGTGCATGGTACTCCAGGGTGTCTCCAAAATCCTTGTGAAACTTTTCCACTCATGTACCTGAATTATCATTCCTGGTTGGTTTACAACCTGAAAATGTCTTTGCTTGGTTCAGAGAATGGCTTCCCCCCATTTCAATAAATATTTAAACTGGCATGAATGAATTGTGAAACTAAAGTATCAGGACTTCTGATAGAATTCTCAGTCCAATGCCTCGCTCACCACCAACCTCGCCCTCGACATATGGCAATGCAACCCCTTTGGCCAAATGCTTGGAGCACTGCGTTATGGGAAAATAGCACAGAATAGGAGTTGAGGCCAGCCTACATCAGCCATGACGGCATTGAGTGGCAGGGCAGGCTTGAAGGTGGCCTACTCCTACTTCTGTTTCTTGTGTTCTTGTGTCAGGATGACAGTGGTTTTGATTCAAGTTGGAGCGACAGAGTGTAATCAGTCAGGAGAAAGTGTAAATTAGGGAATTGCCAGCTTTGATTGGTGATGATCCTGGAGGTCTCATCACATGACTTGCCATGTCCAACCAAAGAGTGACTCCCCCCCCCCTTCCACATGCCATCCCCAACATTTTTGACATGAAAAAACAAAAATGTTCCAAGAAAATGCTTCAAAATAAAACACAATGGCTTGAATTTTACTGCCCCTTCTGCCATGGAATTAGGGCAGGCTAAGGGCAGGACCATGGGAAGATGCATTGACCTCAGGTGGGATTTTCTGGTTTCAGGGTGAGGCTGGAAAATCCCCCACCCAATTTCTCTCACATCCGTGTGACTATTGCAAATACTCCTAATCTACACCTATGACTGTGCAGCCAAATTCCCCTTCAATTCAATTTTCAAATTTGCTGACGGATCTCAAACAATGACGAGACAGCATACATAAATGAGACAGAGAATCTGGTGAACTGGTGCAACAACAATAATCTCTCCCTCAACGTCAACAAAACGAAGGAGATTGTCATCGACTTCAGGAAGTGTAGAAGTGAACATGCCTCTGTCTACATCAATGGGGACAAAATGGAATTGATCGAGAGCTTCAGGGTTCTAGGTGTGTGAGGTCACGTACCAACCAACTCAAAGAACAGCTTCTTCCCTGCTGCCATCAGACTTTTGAATGGACCTACCTTATATTAAGCTGATCTTTCTCTACACCCTAGCTATGACTGTAACACTACATTCTGCACCCTCTCCTTTCCTTCTCCCCTGTATATGCGGAGTACTTCGTTTTCTCCCAGAGTCCAAAGATGTGCGGGTTAGATTGATTGGTCATGCTTAATTGACCCTAGAATCATGGGGATTAGCATGGTTTTTTGTGGGGTTACGGGAATAGGGCCTGGGTGGGATTGTGGTTGGTGCAGACTCAATTAGCCAAAAGGTTTCCTTCTGCACTGTAGGGATTCTATGATTCTGTGACTCTTTAGAATCTGCACACCTTTGGACACTAAGGGGCAATTTAGCATGGCCAATCCACCTAATCAGCATGTCTTTCAGACTGTGGGTGGAAACCGGGGCTCCTGGAGGAAACCCACATAAACACGGGGAGAACGTGCAGATTCCGCACAGAGAGTGACTCAAGACTGGAACTGAACCCAGTTCCCTGGCACTGTGAAGTAGCAGTGCTAACCACTATGTCACCGTGTCACTCATACACCTCATCATCCCTCTCCCCCACACTGTTTTAAAGGGACACTAACTAGCCTTTGACCTCTCACTGGGAAGAGGTCAAGAGAGGTGTCAGAATGACTTGGCCTTGTAATGATTCCCATATGTCGCCACGTGTTAAACTGGACGCTCTAATTTTGCAATCTATCGTGCGTTCGAACCCTGCGTTGTTCATTGACAGGCAGTTGATCAGTGACATTTTTTAAGCTTCTCAAAATTCTGAGTAGATGCAGGTTGGTATTAATGTGTAATCTTGACACATCGCAACTTTATTCGGACTTGCACTATGGCCTGATGCCCTCGGCTTCCACCCCCCCAAACCCCCCGCACTCTCCCCGTCATTCCCCCCACTCCCCCATCTGCAACACACACACCCCAGTACTCCCCCACCCATCCACCCCAGCAGCCTCCTAATTACCGTTTCAAAGTCCTCAACAAGAAGGAATTTAAAGCTAGATGTGTCCTGCTCAGCATAGTCCAGAGGTCATGGATTGTTTTCGCACTGGTTAGCTTATAGCTTCACCCTAGCAATGACCGTAACACTATATTCTGCATTGAACATTTTCCAGGGTGGAAATTCAGAGCAAAAGTCCATTTTGTTTGTTCCTGATTTTATTTTTTGCTACATTGTATCACTTAAAGGACAGACACAGGCCATTCAGCCCAACTTGTCAATGTGGCCCCTTTTTTTAAACCCCTCAGCTAGTCCCAATTGCCCACGTTTGCCCCATATCCCTCCATACCCATCTTACCCATGTAACGGTCTAAATGATTTTTAAAAGATAAATTGTACCCGCTTCTACCACTACCTCTGCCAGCTTGTTCCAGACACTCACCACCCTGTGTGAAAAAAACTGCCCTTCTGGACACTTTTGTATCTCTCCCCTCTCACCTTAAACCTATATCCTCTAGTTTTAGACTCCCCTACCTTTGGGAAAAGATATTGATTTGTGCCCTCATTATTTTATAGACCTCTATAAGATCACCCCTCAGTCTCCTACGCTCTAGAGAAAAATGTCCCAGTCTATCCAGCCTCTCCTTATAACTCAATCCACCAAGCCCCAGCAGCAACCCAGCAAATTTTTTCTGCACTCTTTCTAGTTTAATAATATCCTTTCTATAAATGGTGACCAGAACTGAACACAGTATTCCAAGTGTGGCCTTACCAGTGTCTTATACAACTTCAACAAGATGTCCCAACTCCTGTATTCAGTGTTCTTACATGGGTTCCGAGGAGAAGGCAGGAGAATGGGGATGAGGAGCATATCAGCATAATCGGATGGCAAAGTGAACGTGATGGGTCAAATGGTCTAATTCTGCTCCTGTATCTTATTAACATTGGTTCCATGGTCATCAGTAGATTCCTAACTCCAGATTTTATTGAGTTGAATTCAAATTCCACCATTTGCCGTGGTGGGATTCGAACCTGGGTCCCCCAGAACATTAGCTGAATTTCTGAATTAATAGTCCAGTGAGAATACCACTAGACCATCACCTCTCCTTGTGCTGGCATGGGCAAGATAGGCTGAATGACCTCATTCTGTGCTGTGACCTTCCTATGGTTCTAAGGCACTCACCCGATAAAGAACCATGCTCCAAAAGCTTGTGCTACCAAATAAACCTGTTGGACCTTAATCTGGTGTTGTGAAACTACTTACTGGTTCTAAATGCGAGCAGCAGATGACCGAATTGCCTGGGCAAGGTTTGCTGATAGATTTTGGCCAGAAACTTAGTCTGCCACTTCCTAATCTATCAGTTTCTGGTGCTAGCCTCAACATTCTCATTGCTGCTGTAGAAGGTTCATGGCTCACTCCTGATTCCAAGCACAAGTTCCAGGCTGACACTCCAGTGCAGTACTGAGGGAGTACAGCACTGACAGAGGTGCACCTTTCGGAAAAGATGTTGTTATCTCCACGATATCCTTCTGGATATTCATTCCACAAACAACGTTACACAAGGGAAAACAGACAATCTGGTTATTACACCAACTGTGTGCAAAACAGTCTATCACGTTTCCAATATCACAGCAGTACCTCACTGGCCGTAGAGCTGTAGGGCACTCTGGTATCTATTGTGGTCATGAAAGGTGCTATAGAAATGCACACTTTAGATTTTTTTTTGTCACTGCTGTCCAGCACCAAGACCTTAGGACCATAAGATCTCTCAGGCAGTAGAGTATTGGTTATTATTTTTGTATTTGATGGTGGGTCCCAGCTGACATCTTTTTCAATTCCTCAAGCATCGTAATGCAGCAAAATGGATGAGATTCAGGCAAGGGATGCGCAGGTGCCGATTATAGAAATGGTCGAAAGCTTCATGTTTCTAGGTCTTCAGATCACCAACAACCTGTCCTGTTCCTTCCATGTCACACTAACTATGCTATTCACTTCAACCGCTCCCTGTGGGAGCGAGTTCCACTTTCTCACCACTCTACTTTCTCAGAAGACTAAGGAAATTCGGCATGTCCGCTACGACTCTCACCAACTTTTACAGATGCACCATAGAAAGCATTCTTTCTGGTTGTATCACAGCTTGGTATGGGCTCCTGCTCTGTCCAAGACCACAAGGAACTACAAAAGGGCTGTGACTGAAGCCCAATCCATCACACAAACCAGCCTCCCATCCATTGACTCTGTCTACACTTCCCGCTGCCTTGGGAAAAGCAGCCAGCATAATCAAGGACCCCACGCACTCTGGACATTCTTCTCTTCCACCTTCTTCCGTAGGGAAAAAGATACAAATGTCTGAGGTCACGTACCAACCAACTCAAGAACAGCTTCTTCTCTGCTGCTGTCAGACTTTTGAATGGACCTACCTAGCATTAACCTGATCTTTCTCTACACTATCTGTAATTGTAACACTACATTCTGCACCCTCCCCTTTCCTTCTCCCGTATGTACTCTATGAATTGTATGCTTTGTCCACATCGTGCAAGAAACAATACTTTTCACTGTATCCTGATACACATGACAGTAATAAATCAAATCATATATTAAACTGATCTTTCTCTACACCCTAGCTATTGCTGTAATTCTACACCCTATCTTTTCTTTTTCTATGAACAGTATGCTTTGTCTGTATAGCGCGCAAGAAACAATACTTTTCACTCTGTCCCAATACATTTGACAATAATAAATCAAATTAACTTACTAAGTATCTCCCCATACTGCTTCACAACAGCAAGTGCATGAAGGAATTCTGGGACAAAAGAGGCTGCCATTTTGTGAAGCCGAGGCCTGGATTCCCGCTCAAACCATGTTAAAAGCACAAATAGATCTTAAACTTGAGAACTTTTGGACAGTTGGGTGATTACATTGAATCTGATGAAGGGACACATCTGTGGGATTGGAAATCTGGCCAAGGAGATGAAATATTCGCTGCTGAGCTGAAGTGGCACTTTGCAGTTGGCATCACCTGCAGGAGATGTGATTTGAACATTGGCAGCATAAATGCTAGCATCAATCAACATCAATTTGAACTTATATAGTGACTCGAAGGCAGTAAAAATGGTCCAAGACGTTATCTGACAAAAGAGCTCCTTTTTAAGAAGCATCTTAAAGGGGAGAGAGGGAGAGAGAGAGAGCGTGAGTGAGCGAGCATGCTGGAGAGATTTAGGGAGGGAATTCCAGATTTGGGGCCGAGGCAGCTGAAGGCAGGGCAAACCGATGCTGGGACAATTATCATCAAGGGATGCTCAAGAGACCTGAATTAGAGGAGTGCACATCTTGGAGTGTTCTAGGGCTGGAGAAAATTAAAGAGTGGGACAGCACCAGGGACCTGGGTTCAATCCCGGCCTTGGGTCACTGTCTGTGTGGAATTTGCACGTTCTCCCTGTGTCTGCATGGGTTTCCTCCGGGTGCTCCGGTTTCCTCCCACAGTCCATAGACGTGTGGGTTAGGGTGAATTGGCCATGCTCAATTGCCCCTTACTGTGCAGAAGGTGTACAAGTTAGGTAGACTGGCCATGTTAAATGCTTGGGGTTACAGGTACATGGGTTTAACCTAGGTATGATGCTAATTCAGTGAATTAGTGCAGATCCGATGAGCCAAATGGCTTCTTTCTGCCCTGATGGGGACTCTAAGATGCAGAAAAGCTTCCCGAGACAAGTGAGCCCTGGTACCCACCAGACAGAAAGGCCAAATTCAGCCTTGAATGATCACCCTCAACCTGATGGACTCTGCATCCCACCACCCCGACCACATAAACTCCCTGCCCCCGCTAACCTCTTCCCCCCAACCAAGACAACTATCGCCACATAAAAGCAATCTTAATCACCTCACAGAAACAGACCCCAGTCAAAATCAATGGAATCTCTTATCGCAAATCAAAGTGTGCCCATCATGAGGCACAGGTGGGTTGGTGTCGGTTGGTGTCGGTGGCGGGGACTGAGGATACTTTATTACCGGGGAATAATTAAGATTATTCCCTGGCAATAAAGATTAATGCTGGAAAAAATTTACATTGAAGGAGGACGTGGAACCTGAGTTTCACTCGGGGTAGTTGTGCTTCAGAATGGTTTATTCATACAGTATAAGATGAGTGGAATCCATTCGGGTCAATGGTTGATCTGTTATGTGCTCTGAATAGTGGCCGCCACTAACTTTAATCACATAAAGCTTCGTTAACTCTTAAAGCCTTCAGAGTTCTTTGTTAACCCCCTCCCTGCCAATTTTTCCTTTCCATTTATCCATCTATTGTTTTCCCGGAGTGCAAGGGATTAGCGCGCTGGCATGCCAAGGAAAATATCAAAGGAGACCATCAAAAGAGGAATAACATTGTGAAGTCCTTATTTTTCTCTTCTCTCAGGAAAGGTGATGGGGAATTGAGCAGGGGCGGAGGATTGAAGGTCAAGCCAATGGTTCTTTCGAAGATGGGCTGAATGGCCTTCTATGCCCTTTCTAGCACCAGTCATCAGTTTTCCAAAAACAGGAACAGCCAGACGACTGGGACTGATTCAGTTTGCCTGTCACTTGCTCAACACCTATCACCTCCACCTTCCCCCTGCCCCTTCCACCTCCACCAATACTCCAACTCAAGGGCTGCCAGCCCAGTAACAGCCACAACGATCTGATCCCCTGGTTTGCAATGAGGCACTAGGCCAGGAATTGGATCCTGCACTAGCTGATTTTCATTGAATGGGCTTCATGGCCATTCAGTCCGTCCCGCCCATGCCAGCTCTTGGCAAGAGCTATCCAATTATTCTCCTTCCTCCCTTGCACTTGGCTTGGCAACATGCAAAAGACAAAAGTTTGTTTTGAATACTTCCATTTCCATGTTCAATATTAGCAAGTCAATTTGGAAAATGCACAAGAGCAAAGAGAAAGTGTGGACACTAGGCGTCAGACAAATTTGCATGGTCTGATTTGCTCAATTTACTCCAAAACTGCTGCCCTGTTCCCTCAGTGATCATCGTCAGCCCCTTTGAGATTCTGAGAATATATCAGAGACACGTAGTGAAGATTCCTACAGGGGCTTGCCGGCAGTGAAAGGCAATTCTTTTGCAAACTTGCTGTGAGACAGGGTAAAAACACAGTAAGAAGTCTCACAACACCAGGTTAAAGTCCAACAGGTTTATTCGGTAGCACAAGCCACAAGCTTTCCGGGCGCTGCTCCTTCAGGTGAGTCACCTGATGAAGGAGCACTGCTCCAAAAGCTCGTGCCACCAAATAAACCTGCTGGACTTTAACCTGGTTTTGTGCGACTTGGTACTGTGTTTACCCCAGTCCAACACTGGCATCTCCCACATCGTGAGACAGGGTAGCCAGAGTTCGAAAGGCTGCTCAAAAATGAGCAAAACAGGTGTGAGGTAGGTCAGCACTTGAAATCCAGAGAATGCGTCCAATACTTCAGCCCATACCGGAGCAGGCACCGTTCCACACACAAACCCCCAAACAAAGCTCAGGTCACTCACCTCGCGCTCTGTAGCAACAGCCGCACTTTGTCAGCACCTTGCGGAACAAATGCTGGCACGCGCAGCCTGGCCGCTGCTGCCCGCCCTTCATGCTGCCTGGTTGGCGCTCATGCCAGCCCGCGGTGGGAAACGAAGCCCCGTGGCCATAGGCGCGGACGGTGCCAGGAGGGAGAGAGACTGCTCGCTCCCGGACAGGCACAAACACATGAAGTAACGGTTTTTGCTTGGCTTGGAGGTGGGTGGAGACTGCCTCCTCTCTCTCTCTCTCTCTTCCCTCACTCGCGTTCTCTCAATCTGTGCCTCTTCCAGCAGTCAAGGACCACCCCCTCCCCCCGCTCTCTGCAGCGCAGACTGCAGATTTTGAGGCCTTGAGAAGGGTTGACCAGCTATCTAGACGCCTGGGTAAAAGTCCACAGCAATCTTCAGCCATTTCGTGGGCCCGAGATAATAGTCGCCTCACAGTAAAACTGCAAGAGTGAAGCAAAATTCCAGGAGAGAGTGTGTGAGAGAGCTTGACAAAAAGCAGCATCTGTGCGAAAGAGTCTAAAAATGGAAAGTGTGTTAAACAGATGAAACTTAACCCATTGAGAGAGCGACAGTTTCCCCCCAATTATTTTAATAATAGCCTGACTTAAACAACTCTCTCTCTTACAACCTCCCCTTTTTTCCCCTGTCTCCACACCATTTCGTAACCCAGACCATAATATTTCGCTGACGCCGCCAAAATCAAACTTTTGGGAAGTTTAAAGGCACCTTTTCCCTCGTTCTCCTTCGTTGCTGTGGAGACTGCGGGTTTCTTATTTTGCCTTGCGTGCTGAATGGACAAGAATGGCGGGTTGCCCGTACCCGTTGGAAAAGATCCCACTCAATCGCTTTTCTATTCAAGAAGGCAGCAGAGGTTTTGGGCAGCACAGTAGTTAGCGTTGCAGTCCTCACAATGCCAGGAGCCAGGATACCCAGATTAGGGTCATTTCTTTGGTGTGAAGTTTGCACGTTCTCCCCGTGTCTGCGTGGGTTTCTTGCAGGTGTTCTGGTTTCCTCCCACAATCCAAAAGATGTGCAGGTTAGGGTGGATTGGCCATGCTAAATTGTCCCTTAGTGTCCAAAGATGTGCAGGTTAGGGTGGATTGGCCATGCTAAATTGTCTCTTTGTGTCCAAAAATGTGCAGGTTAGGTGGATTGGCCATGCTAAATTGTCTCTTAGTGTCCAAGGATGTGTAGTTTAGGGTGGATTGGCCATGCTAAATTGTCCCTTAGTGTCCAAAGATGTGCAGGTTAGGTGGATTGGCCATGCTAAATTGCCCCTTAGTGTCCAAAGATGTGCAGGTTAGGTGGATTGGCCATGCTAAATTGCCCCTTAGTGTCCAAAGATGTGGAGGTTAGGTGGATTGGCCATGCTAAATTGCCCCTTAGTGTCCAAAGATGTGTAGGTTAGGGTGGATTGGCCGTGCTAAATTGTCCCTTAGTGTCCAAAGATGTGTAGGTTAGGGTGAATTGGCCGTGCTAAATTGTCCCTTAGTGTCCAAAGATGTGCGGGTTAGGGTGGATTGGCCGTGGTAAATGTGTGGGTTACAGGGATAGGGTGGGGGAGAAGGCCTGAGTAGATGCTCTGTCAGCATAGACTCAATGGGTCAAATGGCCTCTTCTGCACTGTTGGGATTCTATGATTCTGTGATATATCATTTCATCCACTGAACTGGACAAACCACCATTTTGCATATTCTGCCCTTGTGTTAGAATGTCAGGAGATTGTGCTCAGCATCAATGCCTGGTTGGTGCTGGTTTCCCTCATTATGTTGGCACACCCCCGGCTGGGTTTGGCTGTCCCAGCATTGGAGATGAGGGAATTTCAATTGGAAGTGACTTATCCCCCAAATTGCTTCCCTTTCTGTTATCTGTGACCTTTTGCTCTGGTTCAGGGTTTGATTTGTCCCAACTACGTCCTCAGAAATTGTCCAGTGAAGAATTCTCCAACCGTGCTAGCTTGGGGACATTCTTTAAATCACAATCAGAATGTTATGTTGCCCGGGCTGCAGCACATACCCAACCAAAAAGCGCAGAGAGCTGCTCAAGAGGGTGACGGGATTGCACCCTCGCCTCTTCGCACACTTGCGCCAATATTTCGGACAGTAGGCATGAGATTCAGAAACATGCCCGCTGACAATCAAGTGGGCAAATTGACCCGTTAAGGGGTCAGTTGGAAGCAATTTTTACGTGGCCCATCTGCCTTTCGGGTTAGCGGGTGGGCCATTTATCCAGACAGCGTCTACACTTAGTTTCCACTTCGATCTCAGGGTAGAATGTAAAGTCCAGACAATTCACAAATGTGTCTGGGGGACAGAGGGCTGCATGTGACTGTGCTGCTCAAGCACATGTAGCACAGTTTTATCATAGATATTTATTTGTCACAGGTCTGTGAGAAAGTGGCTGTCCCCCTGAGGGGGCAGATTGGGAAAACCAACCCTCACCCTCTCTTTTCTCAGTGCCCCCCCACCTCGCCCCGAACTTCCAGCCCTCCCTGGGCAGCACTCAGAATATCATTGAACACATTTGACACTGGATGGCCATTAATTATATCATAGAATCCCTACACTGCAGGAGGAGGCCATTTGACCCATCGTGTCTGCATTGCCCACAATCCCACCCAGTCCCTATCTCCATAACCCCTAGCTAGTCCCCCTGATACTAAGGGGCAATTTAGTATGGCCAATCCACCCTAACCTGCACATCTTTGGACACTAAGGGACAATTTAGTATGGCCAATCCACCTAATCTACACATCTCTGCACTGATGTGGAATTGCCGGTGTTGGACTGACATAGGCACAGTAATAAGTAGTCCAACAGGTTTATTTGGTAGCACGAGCTTTCAGAGCACTGCCCCTTCATCAGGTGAGTGCCCCCAAGCGAAGGTGAATGAAGGCATTTACCTGATTGAGGAGCAGTGCTCCAAAAGCTCATGCTACTAAATAAACCTGTTGGACTTTAACCTGGTGTTGGAGACTACTCATTTGCATCTTTGGAGTGTGGGAGGAAACTGGAGCACCTGGAGGAACCCCACGCAGATACAGGGGAGAACGTGCAGACTCCACACAGACAGTGACCCAAGGCTGGAATCAAACCTGGGTCCCTGGCACTGTGCCACTATGCCATTAGTGGTTAGTACTGCTGCCTCACACAATTGCCCCGGAACACAATTGCATGCTGATCAGCCAGCGTTATATCATGTTCCAGGGACGGTTGCAGTTGGAAGCGTGTTGCGCTTGCTTTCCCAGCTTGCTGAATGTGCGTACACCTGATGGGTTCAGAAATTCAGCCCGTGCTTTTTTCCCTTGCTGCACGGGCCATGATTTAAATGTTTTTTTCAATATCCAGAAGTATTTTGTTTACTCAAGAAACCAAAGAAACAAGGACGCCTCTCAATATTGTTTATTTTTAATCATTTTCAAATAATTCAGTGAGAGGGAATTGGCATTGTAAAGGTAGTAATTTCAGTGGATTAGTAATCGAGAGGCCCAATCTACTCTCGAGGCACATTGTGCCAACTGGTGAGATTCAAATTCAATTCATCAAATCGGGAATTGAAAACTCATCTCAGCGGTAGTGACCATGAAATGATCAGCAGTTTGTCTGAAAATTCTTTCTGGGTCACTTTAGGGAAGGAAATCTGCTGTCCTTAGCTGTTCTGAGCTTACAGAACCGCAGATCCATGGTAATGCAGCTGATACGTAACTGCCCCTCAGAACCAGAGGGCAAGTAGTTTTAAGCTTATTAATGTCACAAGTAGGCTTGCATTAACACGGCAATGAAGTTACTCTGAAAATCCCCTCATTACCACACTACTGTTCAGGTACACTGAGGGATAATTTAGCATGGCCAATCCACCTAACCTACATATAGGTGAAAGTGCAAGGTTTAAAAGAGATGTACAAGGCAAGATTTTTTACACAGGTTGGCGGATGCCTGGAACCCACTGCCAGGGGAGGCAGTGGAGGTGGATATGGTAGTGAGTTTTAAGGGTCATCTGAACAAATACATGAATAGGATGGGAATAGAGGGATATAGTCCCCGGAAGGGTAGGGGGTTTTAGTTCAGTTAGGCAGCCTAGTTGATGCAAGCTTGGAAGGCTGAAGGGCCTGTTCCTGTGCTGTAATTTTCTTTGTTCTTTGTTCTTTGTACCATCCTTGGAGTATGGGAGAAACCGGAGCACCCGGAGGAAATCCACACAGATACAGGGAGAACGTGCAAACTCCACACAGACAGTGACCCAAACCGGGAATTGAATCCGATTCCCTGGCGCTGTGAAGCAGCATTGCTAACCACTGTGTCACTTTGCCGCCCTGATGATGTCTCTTCATACCCAAGTGGCGATTTTCTGCCTTCAAGTCCTGGGGTTAACTGTCCCCACTACTTGCTCCTTTTCCACGGGTATTGTTGCACTTGGGTGTCTTCGGAGAGGGAGCATGTAGTGTCCACCAGCATTCATAAGGCCTCACTGAGACCAATGGGCACCACAGAACCTAGAGTCTATCATTGTGTGCTACCCCCAATAAAACATTATTGATAAGTTTCCTTTGACGTTTTATGCTATTTATTACAGTACCCCTTTAAGTGCCTGCCAATTTGTTAATTAGTTTCTTTGTTTGAGTTGTTTACTCAAAAGTGTATAAAGGAAGTTGGTTGGAACACTGGGGGTAGTTACTAGGAGGCAGAGATCTGTAAAGGCTGCATCCTGCAAATCAACTGTAACAACATTGTGCCTTTAAGAATTGTATTTGTGTCATGTTTCTTGTGCAGAGACTGCTTTGCACTTCAACTCTCATTCTGGTGCCGAACTGTCCATAGCTGGCAGCTCACCTGCTCATTCTGCAGAAGGTTAATTACTCCTCGTTAATGGAGTGTTTGTTTTAATCTGGACTAATGCCTTACCGTTACATTAAGACTCTCCCCTGGGGTTTTCAGAGTAGGGTTTGATTAGATTGACTGATAAGCAGAAAAACCATGTGAGTGGGTGAAGCTAGACTTCCAGAGAGGAAATGAGCAGGCAGTTGCAGTTTGAATTTGACAAGAGCTTAATTCTCTCTCTTTCTCTCTGACTGGAAATTGAAGTTTGGGGACTCTGAGAAAATAGGTACCTCTCTAGAGATCTGCAGGAGGTAAGAGGTATTTTCTCCCTCTCTCTGTCACTGGAATTCTGCTGTGAGAAGATCAGTTTTTCTTCTAGATGCTGTTGTCTGAGAGTTCAGAAGAAGGGTGTCTATCTGTATCTTTTTCCTGAGGGTTTAAAAGGCTGGAAAATTGGAAATTCACATAAGCCTGTGTATCTTGCGAACTGATTCTTAAGAGGAATTTATGTCTATGGGAATATTGCTTAAATTGGAACTAATAGAGATAGCATAGCAGTTAAGAATTAGATTTTGTCATGTTTAAATATTTAAATTGGCAAAAGTTATGCTAATTCTTTTTGTTATATTCTAATTGTGTGATTAAATAAAGTTTGTTTTCATAAAAGCTTCCCTGTGAGTCAATAGAATCACATCTGGGGTGAAACATCTCAAGCTTGCCTTAATGCCAAAATAAAATCAAGTTGGGGTCTAAGCTAACTTCATATACCTTGGAGTTTCTGATCTGCTTCTTCACACCAATAAATGACTTGTGTCTTGTTCCATACTGCACCATTTGGCTTGCACCTATTTAACCCACTCACTCTTTTTCCACTAGCCTATAACCTTAGCTCCTTGGGGCATTTAACAAATTACCTTTTGAATCTGTATCCATTACCCTATCAGCCATTGTATTTCAAATCTTAAGAGAATTTTCCCCTGTGCCACCTCCCACTGTTCTGTCAATTATTAGATTTGATGTATTATTGTCACATGTATTGGGATACGGTGAAAAGTATTGTTTCTTGCGCGTTATACAGACAAAGCATACCATTCATAGAGTTCATAGGGGAAAAGGAAAGGAGAGGGTGCAGAATGTAGTGTTACAGTCACAGATAGAGTGTAGAGAAAGATCATCTTAATGCGAGGTAGGGCCATTCAAAAGTCTGACAGCAGCGGGGAAGAAGCTGTTCTTGAGTCAGTTGGTACATTCCTCAGGCTTTTGTATCTTTTTCCTGACGGAAGAAGGTGGAAGAGAGAATGTCCGGGGCACGTGGGATCCTTGATTATGTTGGTTGTTTTTCCGAGGCAGCAGGAAGAGTCAATGGATGGGAAGCTGATTTGTGTGATGGATTGGGCTACGTTCAGATCTGTGCCATCTCGCTATCAATCCTCTGTCAAAACCCTTGAACGTAATCACCTCTATTAAATCTCTTAGCCACCTCAGCTCAGTGATAAGCCCGGCTAAATCTTAAGGCCGTGACTGTGCAAAGAATGTTAACAGAAACCTGCAGCCTAACCTAACCGGGACAATTTCAGGTGCCTTTCGGGTGCAATTTCTTTTGCCCCAAGTGGAAACTTCCTGTTCAGCCACTTAATCAAGCTGTGTATTATCTGGGTGCCAAAGGGACTATGTAACCCAGTGAGGGGAGGAGGCTTTCATTACAGGGCTCATGCCATCGCCAAGTATGCTAGGCTTGAAATGGGGCCAGCTGGCGCATGCCCACCCGATTGACTGCCATGCAAAGCTTGCTCGGCTGAATAGCTTGCTGACTAGAATCCAATGAGATATTGCAGCGGATGGGGGGTGGGGAGTAACATGAGTAGGCCATTCAGCCCCTCGAATCTGCTTGGCCATCTGATCATGGTCTCAACTACACTTTCCTGTCTATCCCAAGTAACCCCTGGCTCCCTTGGCAATCAAAAATTTGTCTACGTTAAGTCAGTGTAAAAGAAGGGCAGTGTAGGAAGAAATTTTAAGCAGGTAAGCAAGTGGGATGACATTGATAAACATCGAACCATGTCCATGGTGGCTTAATGGGCAGTGGGTTAAAGGCTCACTCCACAGACTTCAGAACATAATCCAAGCTCACATTCGAGTATGGGTCAGCGCAGTGGGTTAGTATTGCTGCCTCATAGTGCCAGGGAGCCAGGCTCAATTTCCAGCTTGGGTCACTGTCTGCACAGAGCCTGCACATTCTCCTCATGTCTGCATGGGTTTCTTCTGGGCACTCCAGTTTGCTCTCACAGTCCGAAAAACACGCCAGTTAGGGTGCATTAGCTGTGCTAAATTCTCCCTCAGTGTAACCAAACAGGTGCCAGTGATGTAAAATTACTTGTGACCAAAAGATAAATTTTATCTTATCTCTGTAATGTCCTCCAGTCCCTACAACCTTCCCTTCCTTTAATCTTCTCTAGCCCCTACACCCCCTTCCTATCTCTGTAACCTCCTCCAGCCTACACCCTCCCCTATCTCTAATCTCCTCCAACTCTACAATCGTCCCTATCTCTGTAATCTCCTTCAGCCCTACAACCTTTCCTATATCTAGAACCTTCTCCAGTTCCTACACCCCTCCTGATCTCTGTAACCTCCTTTAATCGCTATAATCTTCTCTATCTCTGTAACCTCCTCCAGTCCCTACAACCCTCCCTATCTCTGTAACGTCCTCCAGTCCCTACAACCCTCCCTGTCTCTGTAACCTTCTCCAGTGACTACAATCCTCCCTACATTTGTAACATTCTTCAGCCCCCTACAAACCTCCGTCTCTGTAACCTCCTTCAGCCCCAGAACTCTCCCTATCCAGTGGCACAGTTATTAGCACTGCTGCCTCACAGAGCTAGGGTTCAATTCCCAGTTTGGGTCACTGTCTGTGTGGAGTCTGCACATTCTCCCTGTGTCTGCATGGGTTTCCTTCAAGTGCTCCGGTTTCCTCCTACAGTCTGAAAGCATGCTGGTTAGGATGCATTGGCCGTGCTAAATTCTCCCTTAGTGTGCCTGAACAGGAGTGTGGTGATTGGGGGATTTTCACAGTAACTTTAATGCAGCATTAATGTAAGCCTTACTTGTGACTAAGGAATATATAAACTTATAAACTTTGGACATTAAGGGACAATTTAGCGTAAGGTGTTTTGCTCCAGTTATTGGTTAAATACTTGAAGGAGCAAAGGTTATAGGCTTGTAGAGAGTGAGTGAGTGTGTTTGATAGATCCAACCCAAAAGGTGCAGTATGGAACAAGACACAAATCATTTACTAGTTTTAGGGAGCAGATCAGAAACTCCAAGGTATATGAAGTTAGCCAAGACCCCAACTTGATTTGATTTTGACATTCGGATGAATATCAAGTTTTTCACTCCAAGTATAATTCAATTGACCCAATAAAAAAAGTTTTATTAAAACAAATTTTATTTAAGAACACAGAATATAACAAAAAGAATTCACATAACTATTACCAATTAAAATACTTGAACATGACAAGGGATAATTCTTAACTGCTAGCTATTGCTCTAGTTCCAATTTAAGCAATATCCCCCTAGATATAAATCACTCTTCATAATAAGTTAACACAAAAAGACCAGAACTGCTCATGTGGCTGCTAGATTTCCAGTCTATTAACACCTCTGGACTGATACAGTGAGTGGTCTCGCAACATCAGGTTAAAGTCCAACATGCTTATTTGGAATCACGAGCTTTCAGAGTGCTGCTCCTTCATCAGGTGAGTTTAACCTGGTATTGTAGACTTCTTACCATGCCCACCCTAGTCCAATACCAGCATCTCCACATCATGGACAGATACAGAAAGACATCGGTCTTCTGACTCCCATACAGCAGCCACCAGAGAAAGGGACTTAATTCCTGGCAGATCCCAGTCTCCAAATCCAGAGAGACACACAGAGGGCTACTTCTCTCCAAAGATCCCAACCAGCAGCGGACTTCGTTTCTCTATGTAAGACAAGTGCCACCCAATCACATGATTCTCTCTGTCGATAAACCTAATTAGGCGCTTCCCTGAGAAACCCTCGGGGAAAACACTAAAATAACCTGACTGCTTTAACCCAGATTAAAACACACATTCCAGCAATTAAGATCAGTTATGCTGCTGCAGTAACGACCAGGGCTGCCAGTTATAGGCAAAGCGGCATCGATACTTAGAACTGATTACAAAAACAAATCCTGCAGAAGAAACATGACACAAATACATTTCTTAAAGGCACAGTATTGTCACATTATCAACACTATTCACTTCAACCTCGCTCTGCAGGGTCATGTTCCACATTTGCCCCTCTCTACTTTCTCAGAAGTTTAAGGAAATTCAGCATGTCTGCTTTGATTCTTACCAACTGTTATAGATGCCCCATAGAAAGCATCCTTTCCAGATGTATCACAGCTTCGTATGACTCCTGCTCTGCCCAAGACTGCAAGAAACTACATAGCGTTGTGAATGTAGCCCATCCATTACCCAAAGCAGCCTCCCATCCATTGACTCCGTCTACACTTCCCGCTGCTTGGGGAAAGCAGCCAACATAACCAAGGACCCCACCCACCCCAGACATTCTCTCTTCCACCTTTTCCCATCAGGGAAAAGATACAAAAGTCTGAGGTCACGTGCCAATTGACTCAAGAACAGTTTCTTCCCTGCTGCCATCAAATTTTTCAATGGCCTACCTTATACTAAGCTGATCTTTCTCTGCACCCGAGCTATGACTGTAACACTATATTCTGCATCCTCCTTTCTTTCTCCCCTGTGTACTCTATGAACAGTATGCTTTGTCTATATAGCGCAAGAAACAATACTTTTCACTGTATCCCAATACATTTGACAATAATAAATCAAATATTAGGTTGATCTTTCTCTACACCCTAGCTGTGACTGTAACATTACATTCTGCACCCTCTCCTTTCCTTCTCCCCTATGTACTCTATGAACGGTATGCTTTGTCTGCAATCCTCAAGAAACAATAGTTTTCACTGTATCCCAAGACAGGTGACAATAATAAATCAAATAATAAAAAAAAAATCAAAACTCTCTGGATAAAGAAATTTCTCCTGAATTCCTCCCTGGATTGGTTAGCGACTATCACTTCCTGATGGACGCTTCTTCTGGTCTCCCCCGCAACTGCAAGCACCTTCTCTATGCCCACCGATCCAAATATTTTCACACAATTGGAGATCTCCAGCTGAGGGCTAATATAGGCCCAATGGGCTGAATGGTTTCCTTTAGGTGTTGTCATGACTCTTGGATCTTCATGCTTCCTCTTTTGGAGAGAAAAGAGTTCCAAAGCACTGAATGGATGTCAGTTGAGTGTGACAAGGAGAGATGTCCCTCTGTATATTTCAATTCCAGGGTAGACCGATCATTTATGATGTGAACTGGCTTGGAGATTACAATAACTTTTCACGTATGTGTCTACATAACAAAAGAGTGGGAATTCTGATGAGTGCTGGTTTGTTGATTTAATTTGGACAAGGGTTAAGGTTCAGTCTCCTGAATTAATGCTAAACCAATGGTAACCATGCCAACAAGGAGTTACTGAAGCAAGCGCATCGCTCTGAAAATGTGACTGGAGGATTTCTCTGCAGGTACACGGCTGCACCTTGACACCAACGCTGCCTTGTTTGTATTGTAATGAAGTACTGAGGGGCTCACTTACTCAGTGCAGACGGCTCTTTGACAGCTGACAGCAGACTTGCTTCCTGTGTGTACTGAATGAGCTGAAGCTGTCAGCTATCTCATGGTGAAGTGTTGCCAATGGCATGTGTGCTTGGTGGACCTGGAGTTAACCCTCTATGTCTGGGGCATAGAATCCCCCAGTGTAGGAGGAGGCCATTGGGACTCTCTGACAAAACATCTTAACCATGCCAACTCCCATCCACTCTAACTGCATAACCCCACACACTTACATAGCTAATCCCTCTAACCTGCACATTTTTAGACACTAAGAGGCAATTTAGCATGGCCAATCCCCTAACCTGCACATCTTTGGACACGTAGGGGCAATCTAGCATGGCCGATCCCACTAATCTGCATATCTTTGGACTGTGGGAGGAAACTGCAGTACCCAGAGGAAGCTCACGCAAACAGGCAGAATATGCAAACTCCACACAGTCACTCAAGGCCACTGTGCCTTCTGTTGCCTATATCCTGGCAGAAGAACTGACAATTGTCTAAAAGGCAAATTCTGTCTCATTACCTTGAAGACCCATTAATTCTGACACTTCATTCCCCGAAAAAAAATCCTTGATCGTGGGCTACCTTGTTGTTGAGGAATGGATATTATGAGGGCCACGGGGAATCGCCAATAGACCTTCCCATGAGCCTTGGGGGATAGAAGATCCATGATTAAGCAAGTGGAGATTCAAAAGGTTAGGCTGGAGGGGGTGGGAGTGGGGGAGAGGGAGGGGCTGGGAGTGGGGGAGGGGTTGTGGAATGGGGGAAGGGATTAGAGAGGGAAGGGGAAGGAACCCACGAGGTTGGTTCGGGCCTGAGAGTGGATTTCTCATATCTGAAATTTGATTTGCCCTTGATCGGTGAAAATATTACTTGCTCATGCTGCGGCCCAATATGATGGCCATTTATTCAAAACGGAAACCTCTTTAAGGGTAGTTTTGATAAATATGCAGCCTGTTGGGAAGTCCCATGCCATTCATTCCTTGGCCGCACTTTCCTGCCTGCCTCTGTCACCCCATAAGCCCTGTATTCCAGCTGTTGAAGATGATGAAAAGGTCTGATGGGGCGGGTAGAGAGGAACTATTTTCCCTGGTAGGGCTGGGGTGGCCGGGAGTTGAGGAAGGGGTGGAGGCAATAGTCCAGGATGAGCGGACAGATTGTTAAAGTTACATCTGGATTGTACAGGGCTGATGTGCGAAGGCACATCTTCACTCAAGGGTCGTGAAAACCTGGCACATAATGGCACAGTGCTGTGGGTGGCACGGTGAGGACAGCACGGTGAGGGCAACATGGTGAGGGCAGCACAGTGGCACGGTGGGGGCGGCACGGTGAAGGCAGCACAATAGGGGTAGCACAGTGAGGGCAGCATGGTGGCACAGTGGTTAGTATTGCTGCCTCACAGCGCCAGGGACCACGTTCGATTCCCGACTTGAGTCATTGTGTAGTTTGCACGCTCTCCCTGTGTCTGCGTGGTTTCCCTCTGGATGCTCCGGTTTCCTCCCACAGTCTGAAAGATGTGTTAGTTCGGTGGACTGGCCATGCTAAATTGTCCCTTAGTGTTAGGGGATTAGCAGGGTAAATATGTGGGGTTAGGGGGATAGAGCCTGGGTGGGATTGTGGTCAGTGCAGACTCGATGGGCCAAATGGCCTCTTCTGCACTGTAGAGATTCTCTGACTCTATTCTATGAAATCCAATGTGTGCCGTGGAGAGGCAGAAGAATACGCTTACTCGTCTAAAATGTTGAAGTAAACAGTTGCTGGGTTGTTCATTAGCAATGCCATTAAGTAAACTTCCTGTCCTGTTTGTTTCTCTTTGGGTTTTCAGAACAAAGGCCTTTGCGTGCAGCCTGCCTCCCGATGGGATGATCCCATTAGGAGTGCTGATGGAGTCTTCCCTTAAACACCCCGTGAGAATGTCAGAGCAAAGCGTGCGCATCCTCATCGAAACAGTGACAGCCCTCTGCTCGACTGAAACGTTCCAGAATTCTCTACCCTAACAGGCCGTGGAGGCTCAATCATCAAGCATGCTCAAAGCAGGAGTCAATAGCTTTCTCAGAACCAATGAGATTCATGGATAGTGTGGCATGCACACTGGCATGGACAATCAGCCGTCATCTAGTGGAATGGGGGAAGCAGCCAATGAGGGGCTGAATGGCCTAAAGATCAATTTAATGTTTGATTTATTATTGTCACACGTATTGGGATACAGTGAAAAGTCTTGTTTCTTGCACGCTATACAGACAAAGCATACCATTCATGGAGAAGGAAAGGTGAGATTGCAGAATGTAGTGTTACAGTCACAGACAGGGTAGAGAAAGATCAACTTAATGCGAGGTAGGTCCAATCTAAAGTCTGACTACAGCAGGGAAGAAGCTGTTCTTGAGTCAGTTGGTACGTGATCTCAGACTTTTGTACCTTTTTGCCGAAGGAAGAAGGTGGAAGAGAGAATGTCTGGAGTGGGCGGGGGTCCTTAATTATACCGGCTGCTTTTCCATAGCAGTGAGAAGTGTAGACAGAGTCAATGGATGGGAGGCTGGTTTGTGTGATGGATTGGGGCTACATTCATGACCTTTTGTAGTTCCTTGCGGTCTTGGGCAGAGCAGGAGCCCAGACCAAGCTGTGATACATCTGGAAAGAATGCTTTCTACGGGGCATCTGTAAAAGTTGGTGAGAGTTGTAGTGAACATGCTAAATTTCCTTCTCCCATTATCTTGTTTTTCTGATGTGACTGAAAGGGTTAATTTATGAGGTTGTGTAGACAAGAATTGTCTCCCCTTGGAACATATAGAGTGGAATTTTCCAGCCATTCATGTCGGTGGGATTCTCCAGTCCTGCTGCAGTAAACGGAGATTCGGCTGAATGCCAAATTCTCCACTATGGGGTGTGAATCGCTGGAAAATTCCAGCTGTGATGACTCAGGAAGTTTCTGACTGGAAAGGAATGGTATTTATTGCCAAACACAAAATGAAGCTGTCACTCTGTGGTGAGCATACACAAGTCCCAACTTTCTTGTTATTTAAACAATTTATCATAGACATTACAAGAGATGTAAGGGGGCAAGTTTTTCACACAGAGAGTGGTGAGTGCCTGAAACGCGCTGCCGGAGGAGGTGGTGGAAGCAGATTCTATAACAATGTTGAAGAGGCACCTGGATAGGTACATGAATAGACAGGGAATAGAGGGATATGGACCATGTAGAGGCAAGAAAATATTAGATTGGAGAGGTATCTGTGTCGGCACAGACTGGGTGGGCCGAAGAGCCTGTTCCTGTGCTGTACTGTTCTTTGTTCTTTTTTGTATTCCAAATACATTATAATTTTAGTCCATTTTCTCAGCCTCTTCAGAATAGATGCTCTGAAAACACAGTTTTGATTTAAGTCATGACAGGAGGTCAGAATTGACCCATTTTCTTATCCATGAAGGTGAGGAGGTGGCACAGTGGGTTAGCACTACTGCCTCACAGCGCCAGGGATCTGGGTTCAATTCCCAGCCTCAGGTCACTGTCTGTGTGGAGTTTGCACATTCTCCCCGTGTCTGCGTGGGTTTCCTCTGTGTACTCCGGTTTCCTCCCACAGTCTGGAAGACATGTCAGTTAGGGTGGAATGGCCGTGGTAAATTCTCCCTCAGTGTAACCCGGACAGGAGTGAGGCGACTAGGGGATTTTCATAGTAACTTCATTGCTGTGTTAAGGTACACCTACTTACGATACTAATAAGTACATTTAAACAAGCTGCCACGGTCAATCTTGATACTAAACCGTGGCAACCCCATGGGAGATAGCCAGCAGCAGCCTCTTTCCTACAAAGGTTAATAACTTGCCACAATGATAAATAATTAAAACGACAAAACTAATCTACGCACAATGTCAACAGTTTACAATTACCCATTACCATTTTAATACAGCAGGAAATAACCTCACTTCCAATAAAAATGATGGTCCATTGTAAGATAAGATATCTGACACGTTCTGGGGTGATATCTTCTGGGGTTATGCCATCCGGGGTTTTGCCTTCTGGGATGCATGATTCCTAACCAGGATAACATTTCTCACACGAGTCCCAACCTGGATAAGCATTCTGCAATCCTTTCCTGTATCTGCCTTATAAATGGCCCAGCTGGCAAGTTCTACCTGGGAGGGTCATTGCCTGTTACCAAGGGAACTCATGTTCAATGAATTCCACAGGGAGCTGGGTCTCTGTGATTATCATTCTTTCCTCTCCGCTGTGATGAATGTGGATAAGCCTGCCCTGGTTCCCCCATGCCACACTATAGTTCGAAAGCCCATCAACACTTCTACTTTCTTAGGCTAAGGAAATTTGGCATGTCTGCTACACTTTTCACTAACTTTTACACCATAGAGAACATTATTTCTTGTATCACAGCTTAATATGGGCTCCTGCTCTGCCCAAGACCACAAGAAGTTACAAAAGGTCGTGAACTTAGCCCAGTCCATCTGGCAAACCAGCCTTCCATTCATTGACTCTGTCTGCACTTCCTGCTGCCTCGGAAAAGCAGCCAACATAACTAAGGATCCCAGGCACCCCAGACTTTCACCTTCTTCCATCAGGAAAAAGATACAAAACTCTTAGACCACATCCCAACTGACTCAAGAACAGCTTCTTCCCTGCTGCCATCAGACTTTTGAAAGAATTAACTTCATATTAAGTTTCTCTACACCATATCTGAAACTGCGCACAATGCAAATCATACATTAACCTGGTGTTGTGAGACTTTTTACTGTGCCTAGCTGTGACTGTAAACTACATTCTGCATCCTCTCCTTTCCTTCTCCCCTATGTACTCTATGAACAGTATGCTTCGTCTGTATAGTGCACAAGAAACAATACTTTTCACTGTATCCCAATACATGTGACAATAATAAATCCAATCAAGTCACTTTGAGAACTGAGCATCCCACACTGGCTGAGAAAGAGGAAACCTAATCAGCTGAAATAGCACTTCTTGCGTCTCCTTTGTTGAGTGGACAGCTTTATTAGTGAGCACAGGGAAAGATACCCTGTTACACACATCCTGTTACGTATTGTGACAATGACCAGGAGATTCAATGACCAGGGAACAGCTGCAGGCTGCACTCTGAGAGCTTTGTTTGGGCATAACAACATTTGTGCTTTTGGGATTCAAAGAATCATAGCATTCCAACAGTGCATAAGGAGGCCATTCGACCCATTGAGTCTCCATGACTTTCTGAAAATCCTGGAACTCCCTCCCTAACAGCACAGTGGGTGTACCTACACCACACGGACTGACTGATGTCCAATAACAATCCTGGAACTCCCTCCCTAACAGCACGGTGGGTGTACCTACACCACACGGACTGACTGATGTCCAATAACAATCCTGGAACTCCCTCCCTAACAGCACTGTGGGTGTACCTACACCACACGGACTGACTGATGTCCAATAACAATCCTGGAACTCCCTCCCTAACAGCACTGTGGGTGTACCTACACCACACGGACTGACTGATGTCCAATAACAATCCTGGAACTCCCTCTCTAACAGCACTGTGGGTGTACCTACACCACACGGACTGACTGATGTCCAATAACAATCCTGGAACTCCCTCCCTAACAGCACTGTGGGTGTACCTACACCACATGGGACTGACTGATGTCCAATAACAATCCTGGAACTCCCTCCCTAACAGCACTGTGGGTGTACCTACACCACACGGACTGACTGATGTCCAATAACAATCCTGGAACTCCCTCCCTAACAGCACTGTGGGTTTACCTACACCACACGGACTGACTGATGTCCAATAACAATCCTGGAACTCCCTCCCTAACAGCACTGTGGGTGTACCTACACCACATGGACTGACTGATGTCCAATAACAATCCTGGAACTCCCTCCCTAACAGCACTGTGGGTGTACCTACACCACACAGACTGACTGATGTCCAATAACAATCCTGGAACTCCCTCCCTAACAGCACTGTGGGTGTACCTACACCACATGGACTGACTGATGTCCAATAACAATCCTGGAACTCCCTCCCTAACAGCACTGTGGGTGTACCTACAGCACATGGACTGCAGTAGGTGGAGATTTTCATAGTAACCTCATCACGGTGTAAGCTTACTTGTGACTAATAACTAAACTTCAATTATAAAAAAAAACTTTAAACTGGGGACAATTCATGAGTACAGCAAGGAATGAATCCTAACTCATTTATAGCGTCACAAGTAAGCTTACATTAACGCTGCCATGAAGTTACTGTGAAAATCCCCTAGTCGCCACACTCCTGTTCGGGTTACATTGAGGAAGAATTTTGCGTGGCCAATCCACCAAACCAGCACGTCTTTGGACTGTGGGAAGAAACTGGGGAAGAAATCCATGCGGACATAGAAAGAATGTTCAAACTCCATACAGACAGTGAGTCAAGCTGGGAATTGAACGCTTGGTGCTGTAAGGCAGTAGTGCTAACCACCGCACCACCTTATTCTAACCCTAATTATTTTTTCATCCAAAATATAATTACATACATTCATCCTCAACTTTCTCAAGTTACGAAAAGGTAAGCGGTCTGACAGCAAATTCTTCCTCTCACTTTCCTAACTCAGAAGAACCAGCTGGAGAATCAGAGTGCGGGGAGGGGAGAGAGAAAGACAGAAAAGGGGAGTGACAAAGGAGGGATGGAGAGAGGAGAAACGAAGGGGGAGATCGAGAAGAAGAAAAAACAAGAAAGTAGGGACACAGGGAGAGCTGGAAAGACAGACAGAGGTGGGATTTTCCCGTTGCAGTGAATGCAGACTTGGCTGAGCGTCAGATTCTCCGTCCTTGGTTGCAGAGCGTGAATGGCCAGAGAATTGCGGCCACACAGGAGAAAGGGAGAGAATGGGAGAAAGAGAAGACTGAGGGATGGAGGGGAAAAGGAGAATGAGAGGACGAAGCAAAGGGAGAAGAGAGGGAGAGAGTAGGAAAGAGAAAGAGCTCATGAACTCAAATTACTCATTCTTTGATTCATTCTTGGGATTCACTGAGATGGATTGGCCGTGCTAAATTATCCCTTAGTATCTAAAGATGTGTAGGTTAGGGTGGATTGGCCATGCTAAATTATCCCTTAGTATCTAAAGATGTGCAGGTTAGGTGGATTGGCTGTGCTAAATTGTCTCTTAGTGTCCAAAGATGTATAGGTTAGGTGGATTCACCATGTTAAATTGCACCTTATTGTCCAAAGATGTGCAGGTTCGAGGGATTATATGTGCCTAATTGATAGCCTTTTCCCTCGGATGGAGAAAGCTAGCATGAGGGGACATAGCTTTAAATTAAGGGGTGGTGGTTTTAGGACAGATGTCAGAGGTAGGTGTTCTTTACCCAGAGGGTGGTTAGGGTATGGAATGCCTTGCATGCGTCAGTTGTAGATGCGCCAAGTTTGGTGGCGTTTAAGAGGTTAGTAGATAAATTTATGGATGAAAGGGGAATGGTTTAGGTTAGAGGGTCATTGCTTTTTCTTAATTGGTCGGCGCAACATCGAAGGCCGAAGGGCCTGTTCTGCGCTGTAATGTTCTATGTTCTATGTTCTAATTGTCCCTCAGTGTCTGAAGATGTGCTGGTTAGATGGATTGGCTGAGGTAAATTAACCATAGTGTTAGAGAATTAGCAAGGTAAATATGTGGAGTTATGGGATAGGCCTGAGTGGGATTGATGTTAATGCAGACTCTATGGGCCAAATGGCCTCTTTCTGCACTGTAAGGATTCTATGGTTCTAAGGTAATGTCCCCATCCATAATATTCATCTGCCTTCATGTCCTTTTTCTTTCTTGCCGATCTTAACCTTCCCGATTGTCTGACCCTTGGGTCAACTTTCACCTTTCCACATCTTAGAGGCCTTTTTTGCTTCCTTTTTCCTCTGCATTCTTTCCAGAATCGTCACAAGTGGTATCTATTTCCCACCTCCAAACCATGCCCAGATCCTTTGAGCCCACCTCACCCTGCCTGACCTTTGCCTCCCTTTCCGTGACTTGTCTCGATCTCCCCAATCGGGCATGGTTGGAATTCAGTTGGTGCCCTGCAGCATACCCAGATGCCACACTCAGAAGACATTCTTTCCCACCCTGCCTAATTACCCTAGCTGCCAAAGCCACCACTACTATTCTGGCAACAGCGTAACTCCAACACAAGCACTTGAAGATTGAAATCTGGAAGTCATTATCTGAAAGCATTCTTTCCGGGTGTATCACAGCTTGGTCTGGGCTCCTGGTCTGCCCAAGACCAACAAAGGACTTCAAAGGATCGTGAATATAGTCCAATTCATCACTCAAACCAGCCTCCCATCTATTGACTCTGTCTACACTTCCGACTGCCTCAGAAAAGCAGCCAGCATAATTAAGGACCCCGCACACATATTGTCTCTTCCACCTTCTCCCATCGGGAAAAAGATACAAAGGTCAAAGTCATGTACCAAACCGACGAATGAACAGCTTCTTTCAGCTGTCATCAGAGTTTTGGATGGACCTACTCAAATTAAGCTGATCTTTCTCTCTACCACTAGCTATGACTGTAACACTACATTCTACATCCTCTCATTTCCTTCTCTATGAATGGTATGCTTTGTCTGTATGGCACACAAGAAACAATACTTTTCACTGTATTCCAATAAATGTAACGATAATAAATCAAATCAAATATTAAGTTGATCTTTCTCTAACCCTAGCTATGACTGTAACACTACATCCTGCACCCTCTCCTTTCCTTCTCCCCTATGTACTCTATGAATGGTATGCTTTGTCTGTATAGTGTGCAAGAAATACTACTTATCACTGTATCCAAATACATACCCCATAGTGTCCAAAGATGTGTAGGTTAGGTGGATTGGCCATGGTAAATTGCCCCTGAGTGTCGAGGCCAATTATGTCCACTTGGGACCTCAAACATGTGCTTTCTAGCCATTTCGGGAGGAATTCTCTAGCTGTTCACACCAGTGGGATTCTCTGGTCCCACTGCAGTGTAAGGAGATTTCCCCTCCTCGCCGGCAGTGGGGCATAAATGGCCGGAGCATTCTGACCAAAGTTGGGAAGAGAAGTAACTCGTGATTGGCTAGTGTGCCTTTACCCCATTCCCTTTACTTACAAACTCAATTCCATTTCTCAACACTGTGAGAATCCAGAGAGTCAGCAGCCCTGACATTCAAAGAACAAACAAAGAACAAAGAACAACACAGCACAGGAAACAGGCCCTTCGGCCCAACGAGCCCGCGCCGCCATCCTAACATCTTAATGACATATCGAGACCAATATAGGGACAATTTGTTACCCAATCAGCCTAAGAGCACATTTTTGGGATGTGGGAGGAAACCGGAGCACATGGAGAAAACCCACGCAACCATGGGGAGAACGCGCCAACTCCCGCAGACACAGGCTCAAATCCATGTGTCTGCACAGCAACAGTGATAGTCTCTGAGCTGTCATGTTGCCCATCTGATTCCTTATTATTGTATACACAGATGCGACTCCCTGGTCAGGTATGCAATCGTTTCCTCAATCAGGGAGCTCATACTCAAAGCAGCCCACCTCACGGGCCTCGTTGAGATCATTACAGGGAGCAATTAAAATAAAGTGTTGGAAGATTGCAGTGCGGAACTTGACAAAAAGACCGGTGTGGAACACTCCCATTTCCTCGCCATTCAGATTTTCTGGGAAAACTTGTGCCCTGATTCTGCTTCGGTTCCAATTCCTGCCTCCCACAGGAAAATCAGGCTCCTGACATGTGCTGTACTAAACCATTCACCTGCAGAGATAGCGAGGTGGGCTGAACAAGTGTGAGCTGAAAGACAAACTGATGATCAATGTGAACATGACATTGTCTGGCCCACATCGTTATACAGCACATCCTTCTGTTCGATTAATTCATTCGTGGAACATGGGTATCGCTGGCTGGGCCAGCATTTATTGCCCATCCCTAGTTGCTTGAGGGCAGTTGAGAGTCAACCACATTGCTGTGGCTCTGGAGTCACATGTAGGCCAGACCGCGTAAGGATGGCAGATTTCCTTCCCTAAAGGACATCAGTGAACCAGATGGGTTTTTACAACAATGGGTCATCAGTAGATTCTTAATTCCAGAGATTTTTTTATTGAATTCAAATTCCACCATCTGCTATGGTGGGATTCGAATCCAGGTTCCCAGAATATCAGCTGAGTTTCGGGATTAATAGTCTAGCAATGATACCACTAGACAATCACCTCCCATGAGTAATTAACTGGAGAACCGGCAAGATGAAGCACCCACAGCAAAGCTGTCACTTATCGTATCCAGCCCCAATATCTGCCCCTGAATTGATCAAATCCAAGGTCTCTCCGCTATATTACCCTGTGTACTGAATAGAGCCCCAACAACGCCAGAAACTCCAAGAGCCAAAAGTATGGTTCCTGTGCCTCAACTCTTTTACAATCTCCTCTGAGCCTGGACTTAAAAATGGGGGAAGCATTTCCCCACCGTACACATCAAATCCACATCAGAATGATGGCAAAATAACATGAATTTCTCCCGAGTTGAGGTCAGCGAAATGCCTGATTTTGCTTCCTTGCTTTTCAGAGAGGCAATCTTTGATATGATTTATTATTATCACATGTATTGAGATACAATGAAAAGTATTGTTTCTTCCACACTCTACAGCCAAAGCATACTGTTCACAGAGTACATAGGGGAGAAGGAAAGGAGAGCGTACAGAATGTAGTGTTACAGTCATAGCTAGGGTGTAGAGAAAGATCAACTTAATATTTGATTTATTATTATCACATGTATTGGGATACAGTGAAAAGTATTGTTTCTTCCACACTATACAGCCAAAGCATACTGTTCATAGAGTACACAGGGGAGAAAGAGAGGGTGCAAAATATAGTGTTACAGTCACAGCTAGGGGTGTAGAGAAAGATCAACTTAATACAAGGGTCCATTCAAAAGTCTGACAGCAGCAGGGAAGAAGCTGTTCTTGAGTTGGTTGGTACGTGACCTCAAAGGTTTACAAAGCACATCAAAAGATCATACTGAAGGCAGTGAGGACTAAATTGGTTCCAGAGACCAAACTCCTGATGACTGTTCTTGTGACAACTGTCGATCGCTTTGAGCTATTGTTTGCTTCGGGAGATTGACAACATGACTTTCAGCATTGAAGAAAGGTGCAGTCGCTTCGAGCAGTTGAGAACAGAAGCAGCTGAGGATTTTTGGGGAGAGGGTTGCCCTTGACTAAGTAGGATGAGCTACTTTTGTGACAAGTGGGAAGGTTGCTGGGCCCAGTTGAGAGTCAAGTACATTTCTGTGGATCTGTAGTCACATCCAGGACCAGGCAAGGATGACAGATCTTTTTGAAAGGACAGCAGTGAGCAGATGGGTCTCTGCAACAGCAGTTTAACAGCCATCATTACCTTGACATTTTAATTCCAGATTTATTTAGTTAATTGAATTTAAAATCACCCAGCTGCCACGAAGGGATCTGAAATCGTGCCCACAGGGCGTTTGTTCAGGATGCTGAGTTATGAATCCTGTGGCCTATCTACTACATGACTGTGCCTGCACCATCTAAGTGAGGTTCATCCCAGTCCTCAATTGCTCTCCTGTGCTGACCTGACGGCACGCAGAATTTCTACACGGAAGTAGACCTCAAACGCAACCACCAGTTGCCAGTGTGCCAAGATTGCGCAAGCGGGCACCAGTGTCACTGGCTTCCAAACAGTGCCATCTAGTGAAGAGAAGTGGCCACTCTGAAACACCGAATCCCTACTGTGCAGATAGAGACCATTCAGCCCACTGAGCCCATACGAGCTCTCCAAAAGAGCATCCCAGCCAGGCTCTCCCCGCCTCACTATCCCATGCATTTCACGTGGCCAATCCACCTACCCTAAAAAAAATTCAAAATCTCAGGGATTGTCAAGGGTGGGTCAGAAAGCCTGATGGATTAGCCAAAGATCTGGTGACTTCAGGTGGGAATTTCTGATCTCACGACTTTCCAATAGAACAGAATCATAGAATCCCGACAGCGCAGGAAGAGGCCATTCGGTCCATCGAGCCTGCATTGACAACAATCCCACTCTGGACCTATCCACAGAACCCCATGTATTTACCATGTTAATTCCCCTGACACTAAGCGCAATTTAGCACGGCCAATCCATCCTAACCTACACATCTTTGAACACTAAGGGGCAGTCCAAATATGTGTGGGTTAGGTTGATTGGCCATGCTAGGAAATTGCCCCTTCGTGCCCTGGAATGCATAGGTTAGAGGGATTAGTGAGTATAATATGTAGAGATATGGGATAGGGTCTGGGTGGGATTGTGTTTGGTGCAGACTCGATGGGCCGAAAGGCCTTTTTCTGCACTGTAGGGTTCTATGATTCTAATTTAGCACGGTCAATCCGCCCAAGTTTGGAGTATGGAAGGAAACCAGAATCCCCGGAGGAAACCAATGCAGACAAGGGGGAGAATGTGAAGACTCTGTACAGGCAGAGATCCAAGCCAGCAATCGATCCCGGGTCCCTGGCGCTGTGAGGCAGCAGTGCTAACCACTGTGCCACCAGGCCGCCCCCAACTCTTGCAACTCTTATTTCTGTCCCATTCTTTCCTTTTTATCAACCCTAAAAGTGGTTTTCTGCTGAGCTATAGATGGTAATATCTGCACATCTGGAAAGGCGATGGCCTAGTGGGATTATTGCTGGACTATTAATCCAGAAACTCAGCTAAGGTTCTGAGGACCTGGGTTCGAATCCCACCACGGCAGATGGTGGCATTTAAAATCAATAAAAAAATCTGGAATTAAGAATCTACTGATGACCGTGAAACCATTGTTGGAAAAAACCCATTTGATTCACAAATGTCCCCTTTAGGGAAGGAAATCGGCTGTCCTTACCCAATCTGGTTTACATGTGACCCCAGAGCCACAGCAATGTGGTTGACTCTCAACTGCCCTCCAAGGGCAACTAGTGACAGGCAATAGATGTTGGCCCAGCCAGCGATGCCCATGTCCCACAAGTGAATAAAATATTATCCCTGCTTCATTTTTGCTGACCAGCCAATGGAATCTCCAGTCTCCTGGTGCCAACATCTCGATGTTCTTTAATTAATTTTAATAATGTGGAAATGATGATTACTCACAAGTGCAAAATATTCACTTCTTACTGCACCAGGTCTCACTGTTAAATTGCTGCGCAGCATTTCTGCTTACTGTGTTGTATTGCAAAATTCTAAAAACAATTTTTCAGGGGAAAAAAGACCTCTGTGCCTGTAATCTGCAATGCAATATATTTAATGGAGCAAAACATAGATTTCAGGGATATTGCTTAATCCAGATCAGCTTCTGATCACCGTGTCCCAATTACTTGACTCCACTGACCTCCGAATTCATCACAGAAAGTGACAGTGCAGAAGGAGGCCATTCGGCCCATCCAGTCTGCACTACCAACAATCTCACCCAGACCCCAGCCCTGTCACCCCACGCATTTACCTTGGTAAACCCCCTGACAGCAAGGGGCATATAGCACGGACAATTAATCCAACCCGTATGTCTTTGGAGTGTGGGAGGAAACTGGAGCACCCAGAGGAAACCCACGCAAACATGGGGAGAACATGCAGACTCCACACAGACAGTCAAACTTAAGTAATCGCAAAAGAGCCAATTAGCCCAGATCCAAATGTGAGGATCATGCTCAGACCATAAGATATAGGGGCAGCATTTGGCCATTTTGCTCTTTGAGCCTGCTCCACCATTCATTTTGATCATGGCTGAAGATCCAACTCAGTATCGGGAATGGGGATCGGGAAGGATCAACATGGTGGTACAGTGGTTAGCACTGCTGCCTCACAGCGCCAGGGACCTGGGTTTGATTCCCGGCTCGGGTCACTGGCTGTGTGGAATTTGCATGTTCTCCCAGTGTCTGCGTGGGTTCCCTCCGGGTGCTCCAGTTTCCTCCCACAGTCCAAAGATGTGCAGGTTAGGCTGGATTGGCCATGCTAAATTGCCCCCTAAGTGTCCAAAGATGTACAGGTTAGGGTGGATTGGCGATGCTAAATTGACCCTACTATCAGGGGGATGAGCAGGGTAAATGTGTGGGGTTACAGGAATAGGGCCTGAGTGGGATTGTGGTTGGTAAAGATTCGATGGGCTGAATGCCCTCCTTCTGTGCTGTAGGGATTTTATGATTCAAACATTCTTCCTGCACCCACCTTAGTGATCCTGTTAGAATTTTATAGGCTTCTATGAGATCCACCCCCTCATTGTTCTGAACTCCATATAATCCTAACCAACTCAATCTCTCCTCACACATCAGTCCTGCCATCCCAGGAATCAGTCTGATAACCCTTCACTACGTTCCCTGCATAACAAAAACATCCTTCCTGAGATAAAGAGACCAAAATAGCTCATAATATTCCAAGTGTGGCCTCACCAAGGCTCTGTATAATTGCATCAAGACATCCCCTGCTCTTGTACTCAAGTCCTCTCGCTGTGAAGGCCATCATATCATTTGCCTTCTTTACCATTTGTTGCACCTGCATGTGTACCTTCAGTGACTGGTGCACAAGGACCACGAGACTATAAGATATAGGAGCAGAATGAGGCCATTCGGCCCATTGAGTCTGCTCCGCCATGGCTGACAAGTTTCTCAAACTCATCCTCCTGCCTTTTCCCCGTGATCTTTGACCCCTTTACCAATAAAGAACCTATCTATCTCTGTCTTAAATACACTCAATGACCCGGCCTCCTCTGTGACAATGAATTCCACAGATTCCCCATCCTCTGGCTGAAGAAATTCCTCCTCATCTCGGGTTCTAAAGGGTTGTCCCTTCACTCTGAGGCTGTGCCCTCGAGTTCCAGTCTCTCCGACTAATGGAAACATCTTCCCCGTGTCCACTCTATCCAGGCCTTTCTGTACAGATTTACAGTTATGGTCTCTCTGGGGCAGATCTACAGCTCCAAAGCAAAATCGATTCGACACAGACATTTTTTAAAAATTCATTCGTGGGACATGGGTATCGCTGGCTGGGCCAGTATTTATTGCCCATCCCTAGTTCCCTGAGGGCAGTTGAGAGTCAACCACATTGCTGTGGTTCTGGAGTCACATGTAGGCCAGACCGCGTAAGGACGGCAGATTTCCTTCCCTAAAGGGAACCAGATGGGTTTTTCCAACAATGGTTTCATGATCATCAGTAGAATCTTAATTCCAGATTGTTTTTATTGAATTTAAATGCCACCATCTGCCGTGGCGGGATTCGAACCCGGGTCCCCCCAGAGCATTAGCTGGATTTCTGGATTAACAGTCTCGTGATAACACCAGTAGGTCATCACCTCCCCTGTAGACAAGCACCGTATATGGGCACTCTGAAGGGGGAAGTCAGCAGGCAAGGCTGGGTTTTCCCCCTTCAGAAGCTGCACTTGAGAAAATGAGGCCTACATGCGGCCTACTGCTCAGTCCTGAAAGGGGCCCCTGAACAGCACAACTGAGATAAGCACTCAAAGTTTATTTGCCTGAATGCAGAGCTGTAAATTCCAAGCTTTGAAATCAAAGCTTATCGCACCATCTTAGCCTCTGACTCAATTCCTTCTTGGGGCCTCTCAGTGGAAGACTCCCCGGGTCTCATAATCTTCCTCTGAGAATCCGCAGACATTTAAAGATTTGGTCTGGCATTACTTGAGCACTGATTCCTTCTGATCGCTCCTTTTACTATTTTCACCTCATCGACCCTCGTCCACTTGTAGAACAACTTCCATTTATGTAGCTCTTTTAAATCACTTCAATGCCTTAAGGTGTCTCCCAGGAGAAATTATCAGCCAGAGTTTGGCAGCAAAATCCAGACAGAGATATTCGGATAGGGGATAAAAACTCTGGTCTTGAGGATGGTCTTAGAGGAGGAGAGTATGATGAAGAGTTTGAGGGAAGGTGTTCCACAATATGGGGCCCAGGAAGGTGAAGGCACGGCCTTCAATAGTGGAGTGATGAAAACTGGCGTTCAAAAGGCCAGGATGTGAGGAACAGAAACCTGGAATAGGTTAGGAGGGGAGAGAGAGGGAGGTTAGAGCACCCAATTTGGTGGGTCTAGAAGCTACAGAATCCCAACAGTGCAGACGGAGGCCATTTGGCCCATCAACACTACAAAGGAGAATCATTGCCAGGCCCACACCATCTGCCTTATCCCCGTAACCCCACGCACTTACCATGGCCAATCGACCTAAGCTGCACATCTTTGGACACTAAGGGACAACTTAGCATGGCCAATCCACCCTAACCTGCACATCTTTGGACACTAAGGGACAACTTAGCATGGCCAATCCACCCTAACCTGCACATCTTTGGGACACTAAGGGACAATTTAGCATGACCAATCCACCTAACCTGCACATTTTTGGGACACTAAGGGACAATTTAGCATGGCCAATCCACCCTAACCTGCACATCTTTGGGACACTAAGGGACAATTTAGCACGGCCAATCCACCCTAACCTACACATCTTTGGGACACTAAGGGACAATTTAGCACGGCCAATCCACCCTAACCTACACATCTTTGAACACTAAGGGACAATTTAGCATGGCCAATCCACCCTAATCTACACATCTTTGGAGTGTGGGAGGAAACCAGGGCACCCGGAGGAAACCCAAGCATTCATGGGGAGAATGTGCAGACTCCACACAGACTGTGACCTAAGCCGGGAATGTCTAGCACAGTGAAAGGAGGAAAATCAAAGGCTGATTGACCTCTTTGCCCAGTAAATCTGTGTTCACCCAGCCGCATTCGCAGCCGCGGTGTCAACCTTTTGGGAGTGGGAGCCCTGTCTGCAATTTTAGTCTAGACAGGACATATGAAAGAGGAAGGAGAGAAACAAGAAAACAGCATAGAAAAATACAGGTGATGGCCTCTGTCTCCCCATCTCACTCCACAGTTGTCTCGTATGAATGGATTATTCCAGCTGACGGTAAGTCCCGTCATATCCTGATGTATGAGGAACTCATTTGTTACCACGAGTCACACTTGGAATGGAGTTATTTTTGGCACGCAGCTTCGTTAAATTTGTAAATCTTTATCCAGCTGCCAGTTTAACTGTTAATTCAAGAACACAATCTGCACAGACCCAGCAGGGCCAGCATCATAAAGAGAACACAGATGCGTGCTAAATGCGACTGGACTGAGGCCAGAGGTTGCTGGTGGTTAGGACAGGCTGAAGTGAGGCCTGAGGCTGAGGGGGTGGAATATTTGAGGCTGCAGGATGGTGACTGGCAAATAAAACAGCAACTGGATTCAGTTGGGGTTGGGAGAGAGGCAGGGGAAGGGGGGTGTGGGGTGAGGTGGCCTCTGTCTCTCAGTCTGAAAGGTTGTGGGTTCACGTCCCATTCTTGAATTAGCACAGAATGAACGAGGCTAAGACTTCACTGGCGCTGCCTACTGGATATCATCATCACCCTAAATCTCTCCTGTTGGAATCTCTACGGATTTTTAACAGTGACGCAGTGGTTAGCACTGCTGCCTCACAGCGCCAGGGACCCGGGTTCGATTCCCGGCTTGGGTCACTGTCTGTGCGGAGTCTGCATGTTTTCCCCATGTCTGCGTGGGTTTCCTCCGGGTGCTCCAATTTCTGGCCATACTCTAAAGATGTGTAGGTTAGGGTGGATTGGCCGTACTAAATTGTCCCTTAGTGTCCAAAGATGTGCAGGTTAGGGTGGATTGGCCATGCTAAATTGTTCCTTAGTGTCCCAAAGATGTACAAATGCTGTGAATTGTTGAGGTGAGTATGTGGGGTTATGGGGATATTGCCTGGATGGGATTGTTGGCTTGATGGGCCAAATGGGATTGTTGGCCAGATGTGCAGGTTAGAGGTATTGGCCATGCTAAATTGTCTCATAGTGTCCAAAGATGTGCAGGTTAGGTGGATTGGCCACCACCATTGGAATCCCTTCTGCAGTGTAGGGATTCGGAGTATTCTATGCAGATGTTACTAACTTCCTGACAATCAGTTCTTCCTCCTCCTCTCCCACCCACCAGCCGCCTTTTGTGCCCTATGGGATGTTGTTGTGCCTCAAAATGGACACTGCACCCTCCCCCCACCCCCCACTCTTCCGCATAACAGCGGTGGGCTCTCTTCTGGGAACTTGTGCTATGGGAAATGCTTTCAGGGTGGGTTCTGCCCAGAAGGGATGTGACAAGGTGCCAAGTGTGACAAAACCTTTGCGGCCTCCGGGGGGAGGGGGTGGGGGGGCGAGGATGGAGGAACCATCTCAGCTGGGCTCTGTGTTAACAGTTGTCCTGCTGATGAGGGCAGCTTGCTGTGGAGGAATGGAACACTTCCACACATTGTCCTTTCAAATGCCCGACAACTTCAGGCCGATTGAGCCTGTCAGAGTTTCACCAATGTGGAGATGCTGGCATTGGACTGGGTTAAAACAGAAAGAAATCTCACAACCCCAGCTTAAAGTCCAACAAGTTTATTTGTCTCAAACACCCCAAGCTTTTGGAACTGGCTGTCCCTTTGTCAGGTGGAGTTCTGATCACACACAAGGCACAAAGACACAAACTCAATTTACATGAATAATGACTGGAATGTGAATCTACAACTAATCAAGTCTTAAAGGTACAGACAATGTGAGTGGAGAGAGGGTTAAGTCCAGGTTAAAGAGATGTGTATTGTCTCCAGACAGGACAGTTAGTGAGATTTTACAAGCCCAGGCAAGTCATGGGGGGGTTACAGATAGCGTGACATGAACCCAAATTCCCGGGTGAGACCGTCCTCATGTGTGTGGAACTTGGCTATCAGTCTCTGCTCAGTGACTCTGTGCTGTCGTGTGTCATGAAGGCCACCTTGAAGAATGTTTACCCGAAGATCAGAGACTGAATGCCCGTGACCGCTGAAGCGTTCCCCAACAGGAAGGGAACAGTCTTGCCTGGTGATTGTCGAGCGATGTTCATTCATCCGTTATCGTAGTGTTTGCATGGTCTCCCCAATATACCAGGCCTCGGGACATCCTTTCCTGCAGCGTATCAGGTAGACAACGTTGGCTGAGTTGCAAGAGTATGTACCATGTACCCGGTGGATGGTGTTCTCATGTGAGATGATGGAATCCGTGTCGATAATCCAGTACATCTTGCAGAGGTTGCTGTGGCAGGGTTGTGTGGTATTGTGGTCACTGTTCTCCTGCAGGCTGGGTAGTTTGCTGCGGACAACGGTCTGTTTGAGGTTGTGCGGTTGTTTGAAGGGAAGAAGTGGGGGTGTGGGGATGCTTAAAGCTCTCTCCACTCACATTGTCTGTACCTTTAAGACTTGATTAGTTGTAGATTCACATTCCAGTCATTATTCATGTAAATTGAGTTTGTGTCTTTGTGCCCTGTGTGTGATCAGAACTCCCACCCACCTGACAAAGGGACAGCCAGTTCCGAAAGCTTGGGGCGTTTGTGACAAATAAACCTGTTGGACTTTAAGCTGGTGTTGTGAGCCCTCTTTGGGTTTCAACGAGACATGAATTTGGTTGGTCACTGGCGGTGTGGGGGAAGGGGGGGAGGGGGAGTTGCGATGATTGGGGCCAACTCTGTTGCGTCAAATGAATTATAAATTCTATTTAAAGCAGTGCAAGCTGCCACGTGTAGCTTGTCCTGGCTGCTTCAATAAAAACATGTTTTTTTTCCATAATCGCCTGACTACAGCTGCGGAAGCTATTTCTAGAGGTTTGTTTTGCCCTCTGTTCTTTGATTCTGGGCGATGTCAGGCTGCCAATGTACACAGCAGGGAGTAGGCCGCATACGTTGCCTGACTGGCAGCACAAGGCCCCCTCTGTGGTGCATCTGCAGCCATTAAAAAGTAGGGCATCGCCATCTTGAGAGGTGCCTGATCCACCTGCGCAGCACCCGTCATCTCCTGCTGCCCATGAATTGAGACGATTACTCTGTATCAACAAGAGCAACTAGGGAATGGGCAATAAGTGCTGGCCAGCCAGTGACGCCCATCTCCCTCCCACAAATGAATCAAAAAACAGCGAGTTGAGTTCACAAATCGGATGAAGTGAAGGGAGGCAATATTTCTCGAGGGGCTTTTCACCATCAGGTTGCCTGAACACCACGGAAACTTGCTCCCGGACAGGCGGTGACAGGATTGGTCTGTCGCCCGCTTAGTTAACTTACCACATATCCCACCACCAACTGACCCAGTGAGAATCGATGACGTGGACCCACTGGGGAAGGGCAGACACTTGGGTGCGCCATCTACAGGACTGGAAAGAAATGACAGCCACGCCCTCACCACATCAAAATTTGAAATTCGCATTTGAAATTCTTGAGGTGTTCAAATTGAAATTCCTTCCTAGTTCAGATTTTCCCCTGATGACTGGCTGCTTCTAATATTGTGATGCATCAAACACTCCCAGGACAGGTACAGCACGGGGTTAGATACAGAGTAAAGCTCCCTCTACACTGTCCCCCATCAAACACTCCCAGGACAGGTACAGCACGGGGTTAGATACAGAGTAAAGCTCCCTCTACACTGTCCCCCCATCAAACACTCCCAGGAAAGATACAGCACGGGGTTAGATACAGAGTAAAGCTCCCTCTACACTGTCCCCATCAAACACTCCCAGGACAGGTACAGCACGGGGTTAGATACAGAGTAAAGCTCCCTCTGCACTGTCCCCCATCAAACACTCCCAGGACAGGTACAGCACGGGGTTAGATACAGAGTAAAGCTCCCTCTACACTGTCCCCCCATCAAACACTCCCAGGACAGATACAGCACGGGGTTAGATACAGAGTAAAGCTCCCTCTACACTGTGCCCCATCAAACACTCCCAGGACAGGTACAACACAGGGTTAGATACAGAGTAAAGCTCCCTCTACACTGTGCCCCATCAAACACTCCCAGGACAGATACAGCATGGGGTTAGATACAGAGTAAAGCTCCCTCTACACTGTCCCCCATCAAACACTCCCAGGACAGGTACAGCATGGGGTTAGATACAGAGTAAAGCTCCCTCTACACTGTCCCTCATCAAACACCCCAGGACAGGTACAGCATGGGGTTAGATGCAGAGTAAAGCTCCCTCTACACTGTCCCCCATCAAACACTCCCAGGACAGGTACAGCACGGGGTTAGATACAGAGTAAAAGCTCCCTCTACACTGTACACTCAGGGTGTGTATGAGAGACAATGTGTGTATGAAGGAGCATGTGTATGTGAGTGCGTGTGTGTGAGAGAGGCTTGTGTGTGTGTGAGAGAGGTGTGTGTGTATGTGTGTGTGTTTGTGAGAGAGTGTGTGTGTGTGTAAGAGAGAGTGTGTATGTGTGAGAGAGAAGAGAGTATATGTACGTGTGTGAGAGAGAGTGTGTGCCTGTGTGTGAGAGAGAGAGTGTGTATGTGAGTGTGTGTGTATGTGTGTGTGCAAGAGTGTGTGGGTGAGAGACAGAGAGCATGTGTGAGTGTGAATATGTATGTGAGAGAGATAGTGTGTGTGTGAGAGTGTGTGTGAGAGACAGAGTGGGTGTGAGAGAGTGTGTGTGTCGAGAGAGAGTGTGTGTGTGAGAAAGAGTGTGTGCGTGTATGTGAGAGACAAAGTGTATGTGTGAGAGAGTGTGAGAGAGAGTGTGTGTGTGTGAGACTGTGTGTGTGTGTGTGTGTGAAAGTGAGAGTGTGTGTATGAGAGTGTGTGTGTATGAGAGTGTGTGTGTATGTCGAGAGAGAGAGTGTGTGTGTGAGAGAGTGTGTGTGCGTGTGTGTGAGAGAGAAAGTGTATGTGTGAGAGAGTGTGTGTGTTTGTGTGAGAGAGTGTGTGTGTGTTTTAGAGAGAGAGTGAGTGTGAGAATGTGTGTATGAAAGTGTGTGTGTGAGAGTGTGTATATGTGTGTGTTTTTGAGAGTGTGTGTGAGAGTGTGTATATGTGTGTGTTTTTGAGAGTGTGTGTGAGAGAGAGAGTGTGTGTGAGAGTGTGTATATGTCTGTGTTTTAGAGAGAGAGAGAGAGTGTGTGTGTGTGTGAGAGAGTGTGTGTGAGAGAGAGAGAAAGTGTGAGAGAGAGAGTGTGTGTGTGAGAGTGTGTGTGAGAGTTTGTGTGTGTGAGACAGTTTGTGTGTGTGAGAGAGAGAGTAAGTGTGAGAGTGTGTGTGTGTGTGAGAGAGAGAGTGTGTGTGTGAGAGAGAGTGTGTGTGTGAGAGAGAGTGTGTGAGTGAGAGAGAGTGTGTGAGTGAGAGAGAGTGTGAGTGTGAGAGAGAGTGTGAGTGAGAGAGAGTGTGTGTGAGAGAGAGTGTGAGTGAGAGAGAGTGTGTGTGAGAGAGAGTGTGTGAGAGAGTGTGTATGGTGTGTGTGTTTAGAGACAGTGTGTATGAGAGAGAGAGAGAGAGTGCGTGTGTGTGAGAGAGAGTGTGCGTGAGAGAGAGTGTGTATGAGAGAATGTGTGAGAGAGTGTGTGTGAGAGAGAGAGTGTGTGTGTGAGAGAGAGGGTATGTGTGAGAGAGTGTGTGTGGAGAGAGAGTGTGTGTGTGAGAGAGAGAGGAGTGTGTGAGAGAGAATGTGTGAGAGAGTGGTGTGAGAGAGAGAGTGTGTGTGTGAGAGAGAATGTGTGAGAGAGTGTGTGTGAGAGAGAAAGTGTGTGTGTGAGAGAGAATGTGTGAGAGAGTGTGTGTGAGAGAGAAAGTGTGAGTGTGAGAGAGAATGTGTGAGAGAGTGGTGTGAGAGAGAAAGTGTGTGTGTGAGAGAGAATGTGTGAGAGAGTGTGTGTGAGAGAGAAGTGTGAGTGTGAGAGAGAATGTGTGAGAGAGTGTGTGTGAGAGAGAGAGTGTGTGAGAGAGTGTATGTGAGAGAGAGAGTGTGTGTGTGAGAGAGAATGTGTGTGTGTGAGAGAGAATGTGTGAGAGAGAGTGTGTGAGAGAGAGAGTGTGTGAGAGAGTGTGTGAGAGAGAGAGTGTGAGTGTGAGTTTGTGCAGCTACTAAGCTTGTTCAGAATAAGCACTCAGTTCAATTGAGCTCTGCATTAGCTGGCGACAGTTCATCAGGGATAAAGCAGTCATTGGGCAAAGCCTCAAAATGGAGCGAAGCCCTGGTGTGGAATCCAATGTTACTACTCAATAAACATCCGCTCAATAATAGAACACTCAGAGACAGTAAATCCCTTCCAATTAGAAGCTGCAAGCTCTCAGTGAAAATGCAATCAAACTGGCTTCTGGCGGGGGAGGGAGAGGGGGAGGGGTAGTGTCAGAGAAAGGAAGGCAAAGAACGTAAAAAATACATCATTTTCTAATGACAAGAGCAACATCAATATATGAACATTGAATTCATTCCTCTGTCAACAGTAGCTGCAAACACATTGTGGATTCATTTATTCAGACTCGGGTCATGAGAACAGAAAGCTTGAAGCCATATCAGTAGCAGGGCTGTGCGTACTGTGTTCTGCTCCCAGGATAAAGTGCAACTGATATTGGAGCACATGACATACTTTCCCTCTGGTAGTGGCATGTTAAAGACATGTTATGGCAGAAACTCACTCTCTCACAGTCACTCTCTCACACACTCTCACACTCTCTCTCACACACACACTCTCTCACACACACTCTCTCTCACACACACTCTCTCTCACACACACTCTCTCTCACACACTCTCACACTCTCTCTCACACACACTCTCTCTCACACACACTCTCTCTCTCACACACACTCTCTCTCTCACACACTCTCTCTCACACACACACTCTCTCACACACACTCCTCTATCACACACCTCTCTCTCACCTCTCTCACACACACTCTCTCTCTCACACACACACTCTCTCACACACCTCTCACACACTCTCTCTCACACACACTCTCTCACCACACACCTCTCTCACACACACACTCTCTCACACACACTCTCTCTCACACACTCTCTCTCACACACACTCTCTCTCACACACACACTCTCTCTCACACACTCTCACACCCTCTCTCTCTCACACACACTCTCTCTGACACACGCTCTCTCCCTCTCACACACTCTCTCTCACACCCTCTCTCTCTCACACACTCTCTCTCTCACACACGCTCTCTCCCTCTCACACACTCTCTCTCACACACTCTCTCTCACACCCTCTCTCTCTCACACACACTCTCTCTCACACACACTCTCTCCCTCTCACACACTCTCTCTCACACACCCTTACACACTCTCACACACACTCTCTCCCTCTCACACACTCTCTCTCTCACACACTGTTACACACTCTCACACACACTCTCTCTTTCACACACTCTCTCTCACACATATTCTCTCTCACACACAAACACTCACCATGATGTTTCTCTTATGTTCTTCGCCTTCCCTTCCTTGCTACTGCACTTATTCCCCTCTTCCCTGCCCGCCCCCCCACCCCTCCCCACTAGAAGCCAGTTTCATTTTCACTTAAAACTTGCAGCCTCTTCTCGGGGTGACACGGTGGGTTCGCGCTGCTGCCTCACAGCGCCAGGGACCTGGGTTCGATTCCCACTTTGGGTCACTGTCTGTGTGGAGTCTGCACGTTCTCCCCATGTCTGCATGGGTTTCCTCCAGGTGCTCCAGTTTCCTCTCTCAGTCCAAAGACGTGCTGGTTAAGTGCACTGTCAATGCTAAATTCTCCCTCAGTGAACCCAAACAGGTGCCAGAGCATGGTGTCTATGATCATAAGGCCATAAGAAACAGGAGCAGAATGAGGCCATTCGGCCCATCGAGTCTGCTCCTCCATGGCTGATATTTTCCTCAACCCCATTCTCCCGCCTTTTCCCCATAACCTTTGACCCCTTTACCAATCAAGAACCTATCTATCTTTGTCTTAAATACACTCAATGACCCGGCCTCCTCTGTGGCAAAGAATTCCACAGATTCCCCATCCTCTGGCTGAAGAAATTCCTCCTCATCTCGGTTCTAAAGGGCTGTCCCTTTATCCTGAGGCTGTGTCCTCGGATCCAGTCTCTCCGACTAATGGAAACATCTTCCCCGTGTCCCCTCTATCCAGGTCTTTCTGTATCCTGTAAATCTCAATGAGATTCCCCCTTATCCTCCTAAACTCCATCGAGTACAGAGCCAGAGTCCTCATACATCAAACTTTTTATTCCCGGGATTGTTCTTGTGAAGCTCCTGTTGAAACTCTCCAAGGCCAGCATAGATTTGGTCTGGAGCGTAACGGCCGTTCATGCTGGTGGGATTTTCTGGTCCTGACGCAGTGAACGGAGATTTGGCTGGCCGCCAAATTCCCCAAGCTCGCTGCAGCGGGAGCGTGGCACAAATGGGCAGTGAGGTCGCGCCCCTGGTTTCTACAAACATATAAAACAAAAAAGAGCGGCGAAAATAAACATTGGTCCTTTAGAGGACAAGAAGGAGGATGTAATAACTGGAAATGAGAAAAGGGCTGAGGCTTTGAACAGGTATTTTGTGTTGATCTTCACAGTGGAAGATGCCAATAACATGCCAAAGATTGATGACAGGAAGGCTGTGACAGGTGAGAACCCCAGAAACTGTCTTTATCGTGAAAGAGATAGTGTTGGACACTAATGGGGCTAAAGGTAGACAAGTCTCCTGGTCCTGATGGAATGCATCCCAGGATACTAAAAGAGATGGTGGGAGAAATAGCAAATGCACTAATGGTAATTTATCAAAATTCGCTGGACTCTGGGATTGTTCCCGCAGATTGGAAAACAGCAAATGTGACACCACTGTTTAAAAAAGGAGATAGACAAAAGGCAGGTAACTATAGACTGGTTAGCTTAACTTCTGTGCTAGGGAAAATGCTTAAATCTATCACCAAGGAAGATATAGCGAGACATCTGTATATAAATTGTTCCATTGGTAAGACCCAGAATGGGTTCACGAAGGGAAGGTCATGTTTGACTAATTATGTGGAATTTTTTGAGAACATTACATGTGCAGTGGACAGTGGGGAACCTGTGGATGTGGTGCATCTGGATTTTCCAGAAGGCATTTGACAATGTGCCACACCATAGACTGCTACATAAGATAAAGGTGTACGGTGTTACGGGTAATGTATTAGCATGGATAGAGGATTGGTTAACTAACAGAAAGCAAAGAGTGAGGGTAAATGGGTGTTTTTCTGGTTGGCGATCAGTGACTAGTGGTGTGCCTCAAGGATCAGTGTTGGGACCGCAATTGTTTACGATTTACATACATAATTTGGAGTTGGGGACCAAGTGCAGTGTGTCAAAATTCACAGATGACATTAAGATGGGTGAAAGGACAAAGTGTGCAGAGGACACTGAAAGTCTGCAAAGGGATATAGATAGTCTAAATGAGTGGACGAGGGTCTGGCAGATGGAGTACACTGTTGGTAAATATGAGGTTATCCATTTTGCTAGGAATAACAGCAAAATGGACAATTACTTAAATGGTAAAAAATTGCAGCATGCTACTGTGCAGAGGGATCTGGGTGTCCTTGTGTAGGAATCTCAAGGAGTTGGTTTGCAGGTAATGAAGAAGGAATTTTATCCTTCATTGCTAGAGGGATGGAGTTTAAAAACAGCGAGGTTATATTGCAGCTGTATAAGGTGCTGGTGAGGCCACACCTGGAGTTACTGTGTACAGTTTTAGTCTCCTTACTTGAGAAAGGATAGACTGGCACTGGAGGGAGTGCAGAGGAGATTCACTGGGTTGATTCCGGAGTTGAGAGGGTTGGATTATGAGGAGAGATTGCGTAGATTGGAGCTATACTCATTGGAATTCAGAAGAATGAGGGGAGATTTTATAGAAACATTTAAAATTATGAAGGGAATCGATAAGATGGAAGCAGGGAAGTTGTTTCCACCAGCGGGTGAAACTAGAACGAGGGGGCATAGCCTCAAAATAAGGGGGAGAAGATTTAGGACTGAGTTGAGGAGGAATTTCTTCACACAAAGGGTTGTGAATCTGTGGAATTCCCTGCCCAGTTGAAGCTCCCTCATTGAATGTTTTTAAGGCAAGGATAGATAGGTTTTTAAACAGTAAAGGAATTAAGGGTTATGGGGAGCGGGCGGGTAAGTGGAGCTGAGTCCACAAAAATGATCTTATTGAATGGCGGGGCAGGCTCGAGGGGCCAGATGGCCGACTCCTGCTCCTAGTTCTTATGTTCTTACGTTCTTTAGCACATGGTTGTGGTCCCTTGTTATTCCATGCATGTTCCTGTATCACTATCCTTCAAAAAAACACCAAACTTTCTGGAAAATGCTCTGGGATTACTGAAAGGGCACAATGTAAATTTGATTTGATTTATTATTGTTACATGCATTGGGATGCAGTGTAAAGTATTGTTTCTTGCGTACTGGACAGACAAAGCATACTGTTCATAGAGAAGAAGGAAAGGAGTGAGTACAAGATATAATGTTACAATTACAGATAAGGCACAGAGAAAGATCAGTTTAATTTGATCTTTCATTCAAAAATTTGATGGCAGCAGAGGAAGAAGCTGTTCTTGAGTCGGTTGGTACGTGACCTCAGACTTTTGTATCTTTATCCCTATGGAAAAAGGTGGAAGAGAGAATGTCTGGGGTGCGTGAGGGTGTCCTTAATTATGCCGGCTGCTTTTCCTGAGGCAGCAGGAAGTGTAGACAGAGTCAATGGATGGGAGGCTGGTTTGTGTGATGGATTGGGCTACATTCACAACCTTTTGTAGTTCCTTGTGCTCTTGGACAGAGCAGGAGCCCAGACCAAGCTGTGATACACCCAGAAAGAATGCTTTCTATGGGGCATCTGTAAAAGTTGATGAGAGTCGTAGCGGACATGCCAAATTTCCTTTGTCTTCTGAGAAAGTAGAGGCGTTGGTGGGGCTTTCTTAACTATAGTGTGGAGGGACCAGGACAGGTTGTTGGTGATCTGGACACCTAAAAATTTAAAGCACTCAGCCATTTCTACTTCGTCATTCAAATGCAAGTCTTCCATTTAATTGCCTAATGTTTAATCACACAACCGTCATTCATAAATGGATTTGTGCCTTGATACATCTGAGTCTCTCAGCACTCCTGCACTCGGGGAGAAATAAAGGTCAAACGTGGAGGCAGTTTAGACCCAGGTGAAATGTCTGCTGGGGATAAGGGGTTCATCCTTACAGACCCTCTCTGCTTAAATCTTTCTCTTCCTTCCCTCACCTCCTGCACAGCTAATATGGAATCATAGAACCCCTACAGTGCAGTAGAAGGCTATTCAGCCCATCGAGTCTGCACTGACAACAATCCCAGCTAGGCTCTGTCTCCATAACCCCACATATTTACCCCACTAACCCCTCCAATCTTGGCACCCCTGGACACTAAGGGCCAATTTAGCACGGCCAATCAACTGAACCTGCACATCTTTGGAGTGTGGGAGGAAACAAAAGCACCCGGAGGAGAGCCGCGCAGACATGGGGAGAATGTGCAAACTCTGCACAGACAGTGACCCGGGAATTGAACCTGGATTCCTGGCACTGTGAGGCAGCAGTGCTAACCCACTGCGCCACCTAACCAAGAGGGGCTGAGCAACTGTGAGCAACGCGGCACTTGGTAGACCCGTTCACTCCCTGCACCTCTCCCCAGGCCTAACTCCTTCCTCTGAGCCTCTCAAAGGCACTGCACCCTTTAACCATGATTCCACAAAGCAAACAAGTCAAAGCTGGGGGACATTGTACAGAGACACAGGGAGGGCTGAAAACACTGGCAGGCTCAGCACACGCACACTGATCCTATCTGTAAGTGAGTGGTTGAGGTTAGCAAAATATACAGACTGATTAAAAGCGGCTAACCACAGTCAGTAAACAGATAAGGCTCAGAAAGGCAACACGTTTGACAATGCGGCCTGCAGAGTAAATGCATGATAGGATCTGAATTCTTTAATAAAACACATTCAGGAGTCCTGTTACTGACTCCCAGCCACAAATGTGAGAGGAATTCCCCACAAAAACTCAACACTTCTGGCACCTGGGCTCACATCTCGGCCCAGACGGACGTAGATCCCGATTTAATTCAGACCCTGACAGAGTTATAGGTCAAAAGCAGAAAGGACATTGCATTGCGACAGCACCATTCACAACCTCAGGCCGTCCCATACGCACTTGTTATGGGAACGCAAGGACACGCCGCCGCTGAATTGTGCACAGCAAGTTCCCACAAACATCAACATGAGAATGACTAGACCACCTCTCCTCGAACCTTCACCTTTCATACAATCACAGAATCCCTGCAAAGCAGAAGGATTGTGTCTGCACCGACAATCCCACCCAGGCCGTATTCCTGGAACCCCACTTATCTACCCACAAATCCCCCTGACAGGAAGAGACAATCTACCATGGCCAATCCATCTAACCTGCACATCTTTGGGACACTAAGGGGCAATTTAGCATGGCCAATCCACCTAACCTGCACATCTTTGGGACACTAAGGGGGAATTTAGCATGGCCAATCCATCCTAACCTACACATCTTTGGACACTAAGGGGCAATTTAGCATGGCCAATCCATCTAACCTGCACATCTTTGGACACTAGGGACAATTTAGCATGGCCAATCCATCTAACCTGCACATCTTTGGACACTAAGGGACAATTTAGCATGGCCAATCCATCTAACCTGCACATCTTTGGACACTAATGGACAATTTAGCATGGCCAATCCGCCTAACCTGCACATCTTTGGACACTAAGGGACAATTTAGCATGGCCAATCCACCCTAACCTGCACATGTTTGGGCACTAAGGGGCAATTTAGCATGGCCAATCCACCCTAACCTACATATATTTGGACACTAAGGGGCAATTTAGCATGGCCAATCCACCCTAACCTACACATCTTTGGACACTAAGGGACAATTTAGCATGGCCAATCCACCCTAACCTACACATCTTTGAACACTAAGGGACAATTTAGCCAGGACACTAAGGGACACTCGAGCAAATCTCCTTTTGTGGTATGGTGTCACATTTTTGTCTGATAAATTTTCGTGTGAACTATCTTGCAACAATTTACTGTGTAAAAAATGTGGGTTGTTGTTGCTTTTGTTTCCTCCCTGAAGCAAACTCCCAGCACCAAGGTCAACAACTCTGGCAACACGGCAAAATTCCACCCCTCCCCAAACACCGCCTCCCCCGCCCCCCCCACCCGAATCCCTCCACCTGGGAGACACCCTTCGAGCTTTGCGAATACTGATTGGGCCCTCATGTTAATGGAATGTTCATCATATTAGATTTGATTTATTATTGTCCCATGCGTTGGGATACGGTGAAAAGTATTGTTTCTTGCGCACAATACCAACAAAGCATACCATTCATAGAGTACATCGGGGAGAAGGAAAGGAGAGGGTGCAGAATGATGTGTTACAGTCAGAGTGAGGGTGTAGAAAAAGATCAGCTTAACATAAGAGAAACTAATGACTCAATTCTTGTCATGGAAGATATTTCTCTCAGGTGATAAAGTAGCTTCTCAGGAACGGTCCAAATTGTAAATCTTGCTGGAAGGCCACCTTTACTCGAACCATGTTCTGATTTTTTTTGTTGTGTGTGTTCTTGTAATAAATCTTTCGTGGAAAGAGCAACACGTTGGTAAAATGGCATGGCTCCACTTAATCTCATAAATCATTACTGCTCTGCATTTATTGTTTATGAGGTCAACAGAGAGCCTGAATTTGAGTTATTGCCTCCGGTTTACTGCTCTGAGTTACAATCAGTCATCAGTTATCCCACATAAGCTTAACGGGTAATAATAAGAACAGATTCTGTACAACAAACAGACCACTTGTAATTCACAGCAAATTGGTCATTCATTTCTCATGACTGTACTGATAGGCAATGCTTGTGCTTGTCGAGGACGGTCAGTATTCAAAAGGACTTGTTCTGCCTCCCTTTCCTGAGGATATTCTTGCTGCGATACAGTCGCATGGCTATGGGATCCCAGTTCATAGCTTAGCCATTCTTCCCAATATGACCAGGGACCTACCATGTTTCAATGGGTAACACTCTTCCCTCTGAAGGTAAAGGACGATGAGTTCAAGTCCCACTTGGGAGCGGCCATCCAGGCTGGATATTTTGTGTGGAGTTTGCACATTCACACTGTGTCTGCGTGGGTTTCCTCTGGGTACTGCAGATCCCTCCCACACTTCAAAGATGTGTAGGTTAGGGTGGATTGGCCATGCTAAATTGCCCCTTAGTGTCTAAAGATGTGCAGGTTAGGGTGGATTGGCCATGCTAAATTGTCCCTTAGTGTCCAAAGATGTGTAGGTTAGGGTGGATTGGCCATGCTAAATTGTCCCTTAGTGTCCAAAGATGTGCAGGTTAGGATGGATTGGCCATGCTAAATTGCCTCTTAGTGTCCCAAAGATGTGCAGGTTAGGGTGGATTGGTCATGCTAAATTGTCCCTTAGTGTCCAAAGATGTGCAGGTTAGGATGGATTGGCCATGCTAAATTGTCCCTTAGTGTCCAAAGATGTGCAGGTTAGGATGGATTGGCCATGCTAAATTGCCTCTTAGTGTCCCAAAGATGTGCAGGTTAGGGTGGATTGGCCATGCTAAATTGTCCCTTAGTGTCCCAAAGATGTGCAGATTCGGTGGATTAACCATTATAAATGTAGGGGGTTATGGGGAGAGGATGGGGTAGAGTGCTTGGGCGGGATGCTCTGTTGGGGAGTTGGTGCAGACCTGATGGGACGAATGGCATTGTAGGGACTCTATGCATCGGTCAGTAAAGCACAGGGCCGGTTCTTTATGCACTGAATCAGTGGAGGGGAGCTTTATTTCTCCTTGCTGACTGTGCCCTTACAAGGGACTTACAAAGAACAAAGAACAACACAGCACGGGAAACAGGCCCTTCGGCCCAACGAGCCCATGCTGCCATCCTAACGTCTTAATGACATATAGAGACCAATATAGGGACAATTTGTTACCCAATCAGCCTAAGAGCACATTTTTTGGGATGTGGGAGGAAACCGGAGCACCCGGAGAAAACCCACGCAACCACAGGGAGAACGCGCAAACTCCCGCAGACACAGGCCCAAATCCATGTGTCTGCACAGCAACAGCGATAGTCTCTGAGCTGTCATGTTGCCCATCTGATTGTCCAGTTTAAGCATACACTAACGACATGAAGCACTAGGCCACTCCTGAAGTAACATCCAGGAGCAGCCCTCGCACGACCTGCTGAATGCATGCACCTTGTTGGTCAACAAGGTGGACCGAACAGCCTGTGGAAACAATTAAAGTATTTAAACAGTCCTCCTATATCCCTCTATCTGCAGACTGCTCATGTGGCTGTCCAGGATACCCTTAAACAACCCTAGCGTGCCTGCTCCCACCACCTTACTCGGTAGTGCATTCCACACCCCCACTACCCTTTGTGTGAAAAAATGCCTTCTAATATTAGTCTTATACATAGCCCCCTCACCCTAAGGCCGTGACCCCTCGTTCTATCCGAATCTAATGGTGGAAAAAGCTTACCACCATTTACTCTATCTATACCTCTCATAATCTTATATACCCCTAACAGATCCCCTCTCAGCCGACGTCTTTCAAGGGAAAACAACACCAGTACGTTCAATCTTTCCTCGTAAGACAGCCCTTCCATACCAGGCAGCATCCTGGTAAATCTCCTCTGCACTCTCTCCAGGGACTCCACATCCTTCTGGTAGTAAGACTTAGTTGCAGGTCACTCATGTTGCATTTGGGCTGAAGTATTTTCAGGGCTTAATGTAGTCACGATTTAAAATACTGCAACCACAGATAGATACGGACAAAATGCAAAGGTTGGGGTGCTCTCTTGATGACATTCCTTTCTATGTGGCTACATAAAACAGTTACAAGCTGCATGTTTAGTGTTCTGCAGCCCTGACCACACTTCACATGTAAAATCTTTCAAAGTTAGAAGAAACCAGCTCTCGTCCGCAAAGCTTGCTCACACTGCTCAAACTGTGTGGTTCCTTGACTCAATTGTTCTTGTTTTCAATTTGATGAATGACACAAGTCAATCTTGGCAGCACATTGCCTGCTCAGAGAGAGAAAATCTCCTTGTACCTATGACAACCCAGTCACTGTTGTCTGTTTGCTCCGTACCAATCAATCTGCACTCATTCCCATACTGGCAGCACCAGTCTGTCAACTTCCTATTGACTTCCATGTGTGGAATTTTCACTTCCAGGAGAAGAAACAGGAACTAATGAGAGGATTTCCACCTCCTGGGAAGCATCTGGCTGCAGTGAAAAGGTAACCAAGAGGGTAGCTCAACAAGAAAGTGCCAAATTTACAAGGTGCTTGGACACTAAAGAGCAATTTAGCACGGCCAATCCACCCTAACCTACACATCTTTGGACACTAAAGAGCAATTTAGCACGGCCAATCCACCCTAACCTACACATCTTTGGACACTAACGGGACAATTTAGCACGGCCAATCCACCCTAACCTACACATCTTTGGACACTAAGGGACAATTTAGCATGGCCAATCCACCCTAACCTACACATCTTTGGACACTAAGGGACAATTTAGCATGGCCAATCCACCCTAACCTACACATCTTTGGACACTAAGGGACAATTTAGCATGGCCAATCCACCCTAACCTACACATCTTTGGACACTAAGGGACAATTTAGCATGGCCAATCCACCCTAACCTGCACATCTTTGGACACTAAGGGACAATTTAACATGGCCAATCCACCCTAACCTACACATCTTTGGAATATGGGAGCACCCGAAGGTGACACAGGGAGAACGTACAAAACTCTGCACAAACAATGACCCAAAGCTGGAATTGAACCCGGATCCCCGGCACTGTGAGGCAGCAGCGCTAACCACGATGGCACTGTACCAGATCATGGGAAGGTGAGAGAGGGTGGAAGCTGGAAGTTAATTAAATTTTCTGATTCTCCCTCCCTAACAGCACTGTGGGTGTACCTACACCACACAGACTGACTGATGTCCAATAACAATCCTGGAACTCCCTCCCTAACAGCACTGTGGGTGTGCCTACACCACACAGACTGACTGATGTCCAATAACAATCCTGGAATTCCCTCCCTAACAGCACTGTGGGTGTGCCTACACCACACAGACTGACTGATGTCCAATAACAATCCTGGAACTCCCTCCCTAACGGCACTGTGGGTGTACCTACACCACATGGACTGACTGATGTCCAATGACAATCCTGGAACTCCCTCCCTAACAGCACTGTGGGTGTACCTACACCACAGGGACTGACTGATGTCCAATAACAATCCTGGAACTCCCTCTCTAACAGCACTGTGGATGTACCTACAGCACACGGACTGCCTGATGTCCAATAATAATCCTAGAACTCCATCCCTAACAGCACTGTGGATGTACCTACAGCACACGGACTGCCTGATGTCCAATAATAAGCCTAGAACTCCATCCCTAACAGCACTGTGGATGTACCTACAGCACACGGACTGCCTGATGTCCAATAATAATCCTGGAACTCCCTCCCTAACAGCACTGTGGGTGTACCTACACCACACGGACTGACTGATGTCCAATAACAATCCTGGAACTCCCTCCCTAACAGCACTGTGGGTGTATCTACACCACATGGACTGACTGATGTCCAATAACAATCCTGGAACTCCCTCCCTAACAGCACTGTGGGTGTACCTACACCATACGGACTGACTGATGTCCAATAACAATCCTGGAACTCCCTCCCTAACAGCACTGTGGGTGTACCTACACCACACGGGGACTGACTGATATCCAATAACAATCCTGGAACTCCCTCCCTAACAGCACTGTGGGTGTACCTACACCACACGGACTGACCGATGTCCGATAACAATCCTGGAACTCCCTCCCTAACAGCACCGTGGGTGTACCTACACCACACGGACTGACCGATGTCCAATAACACTCCTGGAACTCCCTCCCTAACAGCACTGTGGGTGTACCTACACCACACAGACTGACTGATGTCCAATAACAATCCTGGAACTCCCTCCCTAACAGCACTGTGGGTGTACCTACACCACACAGACTGACTGATATCCAATAACAATCCTGGAACTCCCTCCCTAACAGCACTGTGGGTATACCTACACCACACGGACTGACTGATGTCCAATAACAATCCTGGAACTCCCTCCCTAACAGCACTGTGGGTGTACCTACACCACACGGACTGACTGATATCCAATAACAATCCTGGAACTCCCTCCCTAACAGCACTGTGGGTGTACCTACACCACACGGACTGACTGATGTCCAATAACAATCCTGGAACTCCCTCCCTAACAGCACTGTGGGTGTACCTGGGCCAAGTGGAACTGCAGTGGGTTCAAGATGGCAGCTCACCACCGCCTTCTCAAGGGACAATTAGGGATGGGCAATAAATACTGGGTCCAGCCAGTGACACCCACATCCCATTACAAAACTCCACAAATATCACAGCAGTCGAATTTGCGGAATTCATTTTGGGTGGAAGGGACTCGCAAAAAGTGATGAATTGATCATAATTTTCAGGTCAGTTCTGAGTGACGGACAGAATGAAAAGCAACTGTTCTTAAATCATCTGTTTCCATGATTTTGTGAGTGGCTCATAAATTGCAATGGAAACTGGGCCCTCCTCCTGCTCTTTTATAAACAACTAAAAAGCTCTAGGGCTCTTATACACTCAACCAAACTAGCATTGTTAACATAAATAGTTTCGCTGCAAATTTTGGAGACACAGCATGCTGCATTAAAAAAGCCTCTGCTATTTTCAGTTCCATTGCCCAAAAAAATCTGTAAAATATTTATACAGGGTCATGGATCAAATTGAGTCTTGAAATATTTCCCCTATCAAATTGCATCCAAAGAGAACTTTTTGAGGGTGTTAATTAAAGGATAAGTCAGTCGAGAGGCAGTCAAGTCGAGAAGGTTGTTAAGAAGGCATATGGAGTCTTAGCTTTTATTGGTAGGGGGATTGAATTTCGGAGCCGCAATGTCATGTTGCAACTGTACAAAACTCTAGTGCGGCAGCACTTGGAGTATTGTGTGCAGTTCTGGTCCCCACATTATAAGAAAGATATGGAGGCATTGGAGAGGGTACAGAGGAGGTTTACCAGGATGTTGCCTGGTATGGAGTGCAGGTCTTATGAAGAGAGGCTGAGGGATTTGAGGTTGTTTTCGTTAGAAAGGAGGCGGCTAAGAGGAGACCTTATCGAAGCATATAAGATGATTAGAGGTTTAGATAGGGTGGACAGTGATTGCCTTTTTCCTAGGATGGAGAAAGCTAGCACGAGGGGACACAGCTTTAAATTAAGGGGTGATAGTTATAGGACGGCTATCAGAGGTAGGTTCTTTACCCAAAGGGTGGTTCGGGAGTGGAATGCCCTGCCTGCAGCAGTTATAGATGCGCCAAGTTTGGTGGTGTTTAAGAGGTTAGTTGATAAGTATATGGAAGAGAAGGGAATGGTTTAGTTTGGAGGGGCATTGCTTTTTATATTGGTCAGCGCAACATCGAAGGCCGAAGGGCCTGTTCTGTGCTGTAATGTTCTATGTTCTATGTTCTAAGTGTCTTACTTATCGCCACTTTGCATCAGATGCTAAGGCCAGGAATCTTGCTGGCCACTTCCCCCAAGACCCCGACTCTCCGCTGTAACCCCATCTGCCTGCGTGTCCAAGCCTCCGAAGCACACGGGGTGCAGGGTTCAATGCTGCCTGGTAAAAGGTGACGGTGGGGGCGGCATGGTGGCACAGTGGTTAGCGCTGCTGCCTCCCAGCGCCGGGGATCTGGGTTCGATTCCCAGCTTGGGTCATTGCCTGTGTGGCGTTTGCACGTTCTCCCCATGTCTGCGTGGGTTTCCTCCGGATGTTCCGGTTTCCTCCCATAGTCCGAAAGACGTGCTGGTGAGGTGCAATGGCCGTGCTAAATTGTCTCTCAATGTACCCGAACAGGAGTGTGAAGACTAAGGGATTTTCACAGTAACTTAGAATCATAGAATCAAGTTTTTTACACAGAGGGTAGTGAGTGCCAGGAACTCGTTGCCAGGGAAGGTAGTGGAAGCAGATACGATAGTGAGTTTTAAGGGGCGTCTGGATAAATCCATGAATAGGGTGGGAATAGAGGGATACGGTCCCCGGAAGGGCAGGGGGTTTTAATTCAGTCGAGCAGCATGGTTGGTGCAGGCTTGGAGGGGCTGAAGGGCCTGTTCCTGTGCTGTAATTTTCCTGGTTCTAAACGAAAAAGCTCTTCTGCCCTTACTCGGTATCCCTCTATTCCCTTCCTATTCATGTATCCATCCAGATGCCTCTTAAATGTTGCTAACGTTCCTGCTTCCCCCACCTCCTCTGGCAGCGCGTTCCAGACACCCACCAGTCACTGTGTGAAAACCTTCCCCCGCACATCTCCCTTAAACTTTCCCCCTCTCACCCTGAACCTGTGTCCCCTTGTAATTGACCCTTCCCCCCCTGGGGAAAAAGCCTCTGACTATCCACCCACCTCTCATCATTTTGTAGACCAGGCTCCCCTCAGCCTCCGTCTTTCCAGTGAAAACAATCCCAGTTTATCCAATCTTTCCTCATTGCCAACACCCTCGAGACCAGGGAACATCCTGGTGAACCTTCTCTGCACTCTCTCCAAAGCTTCCATCTCCTTCTGGGAGTGTGGCGACCAGAATTGTACACAATACTCCAACCGCGGCTTAACCAAGAGTTTTATATACTTGTGAGACAAATCTCGTGAGATTCTCCACCACCAGACCCCACGCTGATGGAAAGGGGTGTAGAAAATCCCAGACTTAGAGACTTAGTCTGACTGATGCCCCCATGTTCCGAGGTCTGAAAATGACCATTTAGCTGTGGCAGACTATGTATTTCAGTCCCATGATACACTCCAGCATTGGCATTGGGTAAAAATATTAATCATGGTCCAATTCACACGATAGGACCGCTACTTCCAATTCAAAGGAAGCCTGTGATCTGAAAGAGGGCCGATTCGGAGTGAGTAGACCCCGATCTCGGCCTGTTGGAGCCAGACAAGCAGGATGATTTATCTGAAAGCCAATAACCACTTCAGAAGTCTTGTGTTCAAACCATTCGCTTAAAAGTCTCTGGTGTTTGTTGACAGAATCTTCTGTCAAACGCATTCCAAAAGAGACTGGCTTCAAGAGGCTTGGAAGAGACTGGAAGAGGGCTTCCCAAATTTCGCAACCGGAATTGAAGAGACCAGAGAATGGCTTCTGTATCTAATCCCATGTGCTTTCTGCAGTGTTTGATGGGATCAATAACGAGGGAGCCTAACTCTGTATCTAACCCTGTGCTGTACCTGTCCTGGGAGGGTTTGATGGTGGGGACAGTGTAGAGGGAGCTTTACTCTGTATCTAACCCCGTGCTGTACCTGTCCTGGGAGTGTTTGATGGGGGACAGTGTAGAGGGAGCTTTACTCTGTATCTAACCCTGTGCTGTACCTGTCCTGGGAGTGTTTGAGGGGGACAGTGTAGAGGGAGCTTTACTCTGTATCTAACCCCGTGCTGTACCTGTCCTGGGAGTGTTTGATGGGGACAGTGTAGAGGGAGCTTTACTCTGTATCTAACCCTGTGCTGTACCTGTCCTGGGAGTGTTTGATGGGGGGACAGTGTAGAGGGAGCTTTACTCTGTATCTAACCCCGTGCTGTACCTGTCCTGGGAGTGTTTGATGGGGGGACAGTGTAGAGGGAGCTTTACTCTGTATCTAACCCCGTGCTGTACCTGTCCTGGGAGTGTTTGATGGGGGGACAGTGTAGAGGGAGCTTTACTCTGTATCTAACCCTGTGCTGTACCTGTCCTGGGAGTGTTTGATGGTGGGGACAGTGTAGAGGGAGCTTTACTCTGTATCTAACCCCGTGCTGTACCTGTCCTGGGAGTGTTTGATGGGGACAGTGTAGAGGGAGTTTTACTCTGTATCTAACCCCGTGCTGTACCTGTCCTGGGAGTATTTGATGGGGGACAGTGTAGAGGGAGCTTTACTCTGTATCTAACCCCGTGCTGTACCTGTCCTGGGAGTGTTTGATGGGGGACAGTGTAGAGGGAGCTTTACTCTGTATCTAACCCCGTGCTGTACCTGTCCTGGGAGTGTTTGATGGGGGGACAGTGTAGAGGGAGCTTTACTCTGTATCTAACCCCGTGCTGTACCTGTCCTGGGAGTGTTTGATGGGGGACAGTGTAGAGGGAGCTTTACTCTGTATCTAACCCCGTGCTGTACCTGTCCTGGGAGTGTTTGATGGGGGACAGTGTAGAGGGAGCTTTACTCTGTATCTAACCCCGTGCTGTACCTGTCCTGGGAGTGTTTGATGGGGGGGACAGTGTAGAGGTAGCTTTACTCTGTATCTAACGCCATGCTGCACAGACAATGTGAGTGGAGAGAGGGTTAAGCTCAGTTCAAAGAGATGTGTACTGTGTCCAGACAGGACAGTGAGTGAGATTTTGCAAGCGCAGGCAAGTCATGGGGGTTACAGATAGTGTGACATGAACCCAAGATCCTTATGTGTGCGGAAGGATGGCCTCAACTGGGATTTGTGCTCCAAAAGCTTGTGGCACTTGTTACCAAATAAACCTGTTGGACTTTAACCTGATGTGATGAGACTTGTTAGTGCGACAGATTCAGAGTCAGACCTTGTTTTGTAATGTTCCTGTGAAGCACCCTGGGATATGTTATTACGTTAACAGGAGATCCACATTTTGAGATGTCCCAAATGTGAGCCGCCACAAAAACGCCAGTGAAAAATACCAAATGAAAAATAGTGTGAGAAGAGATGAAGGGCTGTATTGGTTGTCACGACAACAAGTGGTCACTCCAACTGAGACGTGGAACTGGGTTAAAGGGCTAGAGGGCGCCATCTTGTGGAAGAAAGCATCATTCCCATTCTGGATGCACGAACAGACCTCCTGAGAGGTCAAATGTTCGTCCTATTTGGCATCTTTCAAATGCAATCGAAATCGCTCAGCATCACAGTTAAGTACACTTAGACTGGAAAGAAAGTCTCAGAAATTCAAGCAAGTGCCTCCAAGAGTCTCAAACACAACTGATGTGCAGCAACTGTTGCTAAGCAGCAAATATGGCAACCATTTCCCACAGCATATGGTCTCAAAAACAGCAACGTGAACTTTGATGCTGTTTTATAAAGAGTGACGTGGTATTCACTACATAGAAACAAGCTATACAGCCATCTGGTCTGTGCCAATGTTTATGCTCCATCTGAACCTCAGTCCAACTTTCCCTATCCCACCCCATCCTGCTATTCTTTTCTCCTTACGTGCTTATCCAGCTTCCCCCTATCTCTGCTATTCACCTCAAGCACCCGCTGTGAGAGCCAGCTTCTTATTCTCAGGACTAAGAGGTTTCGCTTGAACATCCTCACTGGATTTATTAGAGCGGCACAGTGGTTAGCACTGCTGCTTCACTGCGCCAGTGACCCAGGTAGCATTCTGGCCTTGGATCACTGTCTGTCTGTGTGGAGTTTGAAATTTCTCCCTGTGTCTGCGTGGGTTTCCTCTGGATGCTCTGGTTTCCTCGCACAGTCTAAAGATATGAGCATTAGGTGGATTGGCTATGTGAAATTGTTCCTTAGTGTCCAAAGGTGATCAGATTAGGTGGATTGGCCATGCTAAATTGCCCCTTAGTGTCCAAGGATGTGTAGGTTAGGGTGGATTGGCCATGCTAAATTGTCCCTTAGTGTCCAAGGATGTGTAGGTTAGGTGGATTGGCCATGCTAAATTTGCCTGATGAAGACACAGAGTGTTGAAAGCTCACAAATTTACTATCAAATAAATCGGTTGGATTTAAAATTGGTGTTGCTAGATTCTTACTGAGTTCTTACTACCCCAGTCCAATGCCGGCATCTCTACATTAGGTGGATTGGCCATGCTAAATTGTCCCTTAGTGTCCAAAGATGTGTAGGTTAGGTGGATTGGCCATGCTTAATTGTCCCTTAGTGTCCAAAGATGTGTGGTTAGGGTGGATTGGCCATGCTAAATTGCCCCTCAGTGTCCAAAGATGTGTAGGTTAGGGTGGATTGGCCATGCTAAATTGTCCCTTAGGCCAAAGATGTGTAGGTAGGGTGGATTGGCTGTGCTAAATTGTCCATCCCTTAGTGTCCAAAGATGTGTAGGTTAGGTGGATTGGCCGTGCTAAATTGTCCCTTAGTGTCCAAAGATGTGTAGGTTAGGGTGGATTGGCCGTGCTAAATTGTCCCTTAGTGTCCAAAGATGTGTAGGTTAGGGTGGATTGGCCATGCTAAATTGTCCCTTAGTGTCCAAAGATGTGTAGGTTAGGGTGGATTGGCCATGCTAAATTGTCCCTTAGTGTCCAAAGATGTGTAGGTTAGGGTGGATTGGCCATGCTAAATTGTCCCTTAGTGTCCAAAGATGTGTAGGTTAGGGTGGATTGGCCGTGCTAAATTGTCCCTTAGTGTCCCAAAGATGTGTAGGTTAGGGTGGATTGGCCATGCTAAATTGTCCCTTAGTGTCCAAAAGATGTGTAGGTTAGGGTGGATTGGCCACGTGGGGTTATGGGGTTAGGGCCTGGATGGGATGCTCTGTCAGTGAGAATGCTGACACAAGTGAAAAGTTCTGTATTATTGATGGTTGATTGTGTTGTTAATGATACACAAAGAATGGGCATCGTTTTGTTCAGGGCCACGAACTCATTTAAAATGCGTCATGATTGTGACTGGTGGACACTGCAGGAGATGGACAGTTTCCCCAACCCTCAACGTGGCATCCTTATTTCATCATCAAAAGTTCTTTTTAATGTTGTCTTTGTGACAGTTCTGTTAAAGGGTTCTCAGTTGATTTATTTGGCTTTTCTTTATCAGTTGATTAGTTTTTTTTGTCCCTCAGTGGTGTACAAAGGACTGTCAAGAGAGTCAGTTATTTTGTTAAATGGTTCATCTTTGTTTTATGGGTTTATTCCGAGGACAAGGGGAGTCAGCAGGACACTGGGGTAGTAGTTAGGAGGCAGAGATCTGGAAAGATTCTTTCCTGTGGATAAACCTACTCTCAAGGCAAAGATTTATGTCCTGTCTGGTATTTCACCATCTGACAAGGGTCTATTCATCCATTCTACTGAACCTTTTTACAATTTAAAGGGCTTTTCTCGAGGAAGAAGTGCCAGTTTGTTCTATCTTTATTGAGGGGCATTACCTTTCAGTATCCTTATTGGCTACAGGTGAAGCCATGTTAACATGTCACTGATGAAGACGAACATCTTGCCAGGGCCATCCCCACCCCCCAATTTCTTGCCTTCAAACAACCACACAGCCTCAAACAGACCATTGTATGCAGCAAACTACCCAGCCTTCAGGAGAACAGTGACCACAACACCACACAACCCTGCCACAGCAATCTCTACAAGACATGCCGGATCATTGACATGGATTCAATCATCTCACGTCAGAACACCATCCACCAGGTACACGGTACATACTCTTGCAACTCAGCCAATGTTGTCTACCTGATACGCTGCAGGAAAGGATGTCCCGAGGCCTGGTACATTGGGGAGACCATGCAGACACTACAATGAATGAACATCGCTCGACAATCACCAGGCAAGACTGTTCCCTTCCTGTTGGCGAACACTTCAGCGGTCACGGGCATTCAGTCTCTGATCTTCAGGTAAACGTTCTCCAAAGTGGCCTTCACAACATACAACAGCACAGAATCACTGAGCAGAAACTGATAGCCAAGTTCCGCATACATGAGGACGGTCTCACCCGGGAATTTGGGTTCATGTCACACTATCTGTAACCCCCCATGACTTGCCTGGGCTTGCAAAATCTCACTAACTGTCCTGTCTGGAGACAGTACACATTTCTTTAACCTGTGCTTAACCCTCTCTCCACTCACGCTGTCTGTACCTTTAAGATTTAATTACCTGTAAAGACTCGCATTCCAACCATTATTTTGTAAATTGAGTTTGTGTCTTTATATGCCCTGTTTGTGGACACAACTCCTTACTCACCTGATGAAGGAGCAGAGCTCTGAAAGTTTGTGCTGCCAAAGAAACCTGTTGGACTTTAACCTGGTGTTGTGAGACTTCTTCTCAAAGAAAACAAATGTGTAGAGTATAGGGCTAATGGTAGGACTCTTAACAGTGTTGATGAACAGAGGGATCTTGGTGTATATGTGCATAGATCCCTGAAAGCTGGCAATCAAGTCAATAAGGTTGTTAAGAAGGCATATGGAGTCTTAGCTTTTATTGGTAGGGGGATTGAATTTCGGAGCCGCAACGTCATGTTGCAACTGTACAAAACTCTAGTGCGGCCGCACTTGGAGTATTGTGTACAGTTCTGGTCCCCAATTATAAGAAAGATGTGGAGGCATTGGAGAGGGTGCAGAGGAGGTTTACCAGGATGTTGCCTGCTATGGAGGGCAGGTCTTATGAAGAGAGGCTGTGGGATTTGAGGTTGTTTTCGTTAGAAAGAAGGCGGCTAAGAGGAGACCTTATTGAAACATATAAGATGATTAGAGGTTTAGTGGATAGGTTTATGGACGAAAAGGGAATGGTTTAAGTTAGAGGGTCATTGCTTTTTCTTAATTGGTCGGCGCAACATCGAGGGCCGAAGGGCCTGTCTGCGCTGTAATGTTCTATGTTCTTGTAACAAGGTGAGCATTTGAGTTCTGAGGTAAAAATGAGGACCTGTCAAAAATGCTCAGGATTAATGTTTCCACCTCACAACAGAAGGAAATGGTAAAACAGTCTGGATAAATTTTCAGGATTTCGCGGTGGACATTGTCACAGGCAGCACTGGACCCGCCCGTGACAATAGTGATCAATAAGGATAGGCAGCAATGCCTCCTCCACAATCATTCTCAACACCGGTGCCCCACAAGGCTGTGTTCTCAGCCCCCTACTATATTCCTTATACACCTCTGACTGTGTGGCCAAATTCCCCTCCAATTCGATTTTCAAGTTTGCTAATGACACCACCGTAGTGAGTCAGATCTCAAACAATGATGAGACAGAGTACAGGAATGAGATAGAGAATCTGGTGCAGCAACAATAATCTCTCCCTCAATGGCAACAAAACAAAGGAGATTGTCATCAACTTCAGGAAGCGTAGAGGAGAACACGCCCCTGTCTACATCAACAGGGATGAAGTAGAAAGGGTCGAGAACTTCAAGTTTTTAGGTGTCCAGGTCACCAACACCCTGTCCTGGTCCCCCCATGCCGACACTGTAGTTAAGAAAGCCCACCAAATGTCTCTACTTTCTCAGGAGACTAAGGAAATTTGGCATGTCTGCTACGACTCTCACCAACTTTTACAGATGCCCCATAGAAAGCATTCTTTCTGGGTGTATCACAGCTTGGTCTGGGCTCCTGCTCTGACCAAGACCGCAAGGAACTACAAAGGGTCATGAATGTAGCCCAATCCATCACACAAACCAGCCTCCCATCCATTGACTCTGTCTACACTTCCCTCAGAAAAGCAACCAGTATAATTAAGGACCCCACGCACCCCGGACATTCTCTCTTCCACCTTCTTCCATCAGGAAAAAAATACGAAAGTCTGAGGTCACGTACCGACCTACTCAAGAACAGCTTCTTCCCTGCTGCTGTCAGACTTTTGAATGGACCCACCTTACATTAAGCTGATCTTTCTCTACACCCTATCTGTGACTGTAACACTATATTCTACATCCTCTCCTTTCCTTCTCCCCTATGTACTCTATGAACAGTATGCTTTGTCAGTTCAGCGCACAAGAAACAATATTTTTTACTGTATCCCAATACACGTGACAATAATAAATCAAATATTAAGTTGATCTTTCTCTGCACCCCTCGCTGTGACTGTAACACTACATTCTGCACTCTCTCCTTTCCTTCTCTATGAATGGTATGCTTTGTCTGTATAGTGCACAAGAAACAATACGTTTCACTGCATCCCAATACATGTGACAATAATAAATCGAATCAAATATTAAGTTGATCTTTCTCTACACCCCTAGCTGTGACTGTAACACTACATTCTGTACCCTCTCCTTTCCTTCTCCTCTATGAATGGTATGCTTTGTCTGTATAGTGCGCAAGAAACAATACTTTTCACTGTATCCCAATGCACATGACAATAATAAATCAAATCAAATAAAGTGTGCCTAAAACCACAATTGCCTGACCTTAGAAGAACAGGTATTACTGTAGGAGCCAAGCTGATATTTATTAAAAATCTCACTGGTTGTCTGCAAGAGAAATATTTATTGGAATAAGTGCCGAGGTACTTGGGCTTTCAAGTGCAACTTCACATCATTAACGCTGAGAAGTTTGGTATAGAATCAAATATTTACCTTTCTTATGTTTTAGACACCGAGATTGTCACTGATCTCTCAAGCAAGCTGAATGGAGCTGCCAAGGTTTGCGCCTGAGAACTTTGTAGAGGATTCTGATTTATAGTGAAAAGATAAAGAGAAGTGGGGTTGGTGGGGTCGGGGAGTGAGAGAGAGAGAGAGACTGAGGCATCAGAACCAAAGCTCCATCGACCATCGAGAGACTGGGACATGGGAAAGGGAAAATTTCGCCCCTTGAGAGGAAAGGAGAATTGTTTCCCCTCAGAGAGTTGTCGGGATTTGGAAGGCTCGTTCGTGACATTTGGTGGACGCTGATCCCATTAATAATTTGAGAAGAGAATCAGGCAGGCAAACAGAGGGTGAGGGGCTAATAGGAGGCCATGGTATTCATCAGGATCAGTGTGGTCAGAAATGCAATGATCTCACACCAGTGGTCACGCTCGGTGACTGCATCCTTACAAACTGAGCACAAACTTCACACACTGCTTCCAACTGAGGTTAGGTGGAATCATAGAATCCCTGCTGTACAGAAGGAGGCCATTCAGCCCATCAAGTCAGCACCAAGTACAATCCCATCCAGGCACCATCCCCGTAACTTTAGATATTTACCATTTTAAGCCCCCTGACACTAAAGGACAATTTAGCATGGCCAATCCACCCTAACCTACACATCTTTGGACACTAAGGGACAATTTAGCATGGCCAATCCACCCTAACCTACACATCTTTGGGACACTAAGGGGCAATTTAGCATGGCCAATCCACCCTAACCTTTGGGCTGTGAGATGAAACCGGAGTGCCTAGAGGAAACCCATGCAGACACAGGGAGAATGTGCAACCTCCACAGAGACAATTACCCGAGGCTGGAATTGAACCTGGGTCCCGAGCGCTGTGAGGAACAGTGCTAACCACTGTACCACCCCGTAGGAGAAATGTTCCCTGAAAATGTGAGATGGAGAAGATGTCCTGTGGCTCCTCCTCTCTCTTTGAGCAGTTTGTGATCCTGCCAGCCCCAGACCTCCCTCTCACGGTGATACCCAAAGGGAGCCGTTACTGACACCTCCCTGGGCTGGAAACTCAGAAGACTTCCAATAGCAACAATACTTGTGTGATGACCAGCCTCACTCCCTGCATACTTGATCAACCTTTCCAAATCTTGCAAACTCCCCCGTATCCCTTACCAAACTCCCTGTGAACCAACAAGAAGAGATTAGCCTGCAAGCTGGTCAGATCAGATTAAAGACAATTGGCAATTCTCTCTTCAACCAGCTGGTAACAATTATTTTTATTGATTGGATGTGGGCATCGCTGGCTGGCTGGCATTTCTTGCCCATCCCTAATTGCCCCTTGAGAAGGTGCTGGTGAGCTGCAATCTTGACCTACAGCAGTCCATGTGGTGTAGGTACACCCACAGTGCTGTTAGGGAGGGAGTTCCAGGATTGTTATTGGACATCAGTCAGTCCGTGTGGTGTAGGTACACCCACAGTGCTGTTAGGGAGGGAGTTCCAGGATTGTTATTGGACATCAGTCAGTCCAATGTGGTGTAGGTACACCCACGGTGCTGTTAGGGAGGGAGTTCCAGGATTGTTATTGGACATCAGTCAGTCCGTGTGGTGTAGGTACACCCACAGTGCTGTTAGGGAGGGAGTTCCAGGATTGTTATCGGACATCAGTCAGTCCGCGTGGTGTAGGTACACCCACAGTGCTGTTAGGGAGGGAGTTCCAGGATTGTTATCGGACATCAGTCAGTCCGTGTGGTGTAGGTACACCCACAGTGCTGTTAGGGAGGGAGTTCCAGGATTGTTATTGGACATCAGTCAGTCCGCGTGGTGTAGGTACACCCACAGTGCTGTTAGGGAGGGAGTTCCAGGATTGTTAGTGGACATCAGTCAGTCTGCGTGGTGTAGGTACACCCACAGTGCTGTTAGGGAGGGAGTTCCAGGATTGTTATTGGACATCAGTCAGTCCATGTGATGTAGGTACACCCACAGTGCTGTTAGGGAGGGAGTTCCAGGATTGTTATTGGACATCAGTCAGACCGTGTGGTGTAGGTACACCCACAGTGCTGTTAGGGAGGGAGTTCCAGGATTGTTATCGGACATCAGTCAGTCCGTGTGGTGTAGGTACACCCACAGTGCTGTTAGGGAGTGAGTTCCAGGATTGTTATTGAACATCAGTCAGTCCATGTGGTGTAGGTACACCCACAGTGCTGTTAGGGAGTGAGTTCCAGGATTGTTATTGGACATCAGTCAGTCCGTATGGTGTAGGTACACCCACAGTGCTGTTAGGGAGGGAGTTCCAGGATTGTTATTAGACATCAGTCAGTCCGTGTGGTGTAGGTACACCCACAGTGCTGTTAGGGAGGGAGTTCCAGGATTGTTATTGGATATCAGTCAGTCCGTGTGGTGTAGGTACACCCACAGTGCTGTTAGGGAGGGAGTTCCAGGATTGTTATTGGATATCAGTCAGTCCGTGTGGTGTAGATGAACCCGTTCAAATTCTCTCAGCAACCCACGGTCACTGATACCGACTTCAAACTTCAGGAAACAAATCCCAAACTGGAATTTGAATTTACATTCTCAGCATTCCAAAGTCTTTAAATAACTCGGCAAGCACTAAAATTTCAGCGTCGCAAAGTGATCTCATCCCCCCACTTGCTCATTGAGCCTTGGCCTCCGATAAAGTTCCACTCGTTCCGTTACTGGAATATATTCCATGCACCACTTTTCCACGACTTGCTTCAACATTTCCCATTGGTTCCACCCGGTCAGTTTTTCCTCCCCTGATGCGCAGCGTTGCTTATTCCATCGCTTTAAATCGCGCCTGTCCAATCCACCCCCCCCCACCCCCATGTGATGAGGGGCGGCACGGTAGCACAGTGGTTAACACTGCTGCCTCACATCACGAGGGACCCAGGTTCGATCCCAACCTCAGGTCACTGTCTGTGTGGAGTCTGCACATTCTCCCCATGTCTGTGTGGGTTTCCTCCGGGTGCTTCTGTTTCTTCACACAGTCCAAAGATGTGTAGGTTAGGGTGGATTGGCAGCAATTTAGCATGACCAATCCAGCTAACCCGCATCTCTCTGGACTGTGGGAGAAAACCTGGAGGAAACCCACGCAGACATGGGGAGAATGTGTAAACTCCGCACAGACAGTGGCCCACGCTGGGGAATCAAACCTGGATCCCTGGCACTGTGAGGCAGCAGTGCTAAACACTGTGCCACTGAGCCAGGGGTGAGGGTAACAGTGCCTGAGGCAAGAGAGGGAGCCAGTGGTGGGGGTGGTAAAGCATGGGGCTGGAAAGATCAAAGTGGGTCCACAATGGGGAGGGGAGGGGGCAGTGTGTAGGAAAGGCGAGTCCCGATGTAAGTACGTTTTCATTATTGACGAGTTGGTGCAGGGACACTGGTCATCATTTCCGTTCCTGAAGGCGAAGTCCCCCCACCCCCCCCCCCCCCCCCCCCCCCCCCCCCCCCCCCCCCCCCCCCCCCCGGCCACCCCAACCCTCCCCCATAAACCTACACACATTAAGAAAGCACCAACTTCCAGACGCACAAATATGGGCAGACAGGATTTACCGGGCTTGTGCCCAACAAAATCCCGAGGTGTTCTCCAGCCCTGGCTCCACGCTGTGGAAACTGGGTTTGGACCAATTTAACGTGGCCCCAGCAGATGGGAAACTCGCCTTTATCCAGCGAGGCGTAGGTTACAAAAGCAGGGAGGTCGTGTTGGAGTTGTATCGAGCTTTGGTGAGGCCACAGCTGGAGCACTGTGTACAGTTCTGGTTCATTATAGGAAGGATGTGGTTGCACTGGAGGGGATGCAGAGGAGATTCACCAGGATGCTGTCTGGGATGGAGTGTTTAAATTATGAAGAGAGGTTGGATGGGCTTGGGTTGTTTTCTCTGGAGCAGAGAAGACTGAGGGGGTGACCCGATCGAGGTGTACAAGATTGTGAGGGGCACGGACAGAGTGGATGGGGAGCAGCTGTTCGCCTGAGTTGAAGGGTCAGTTACGTGGGTTCAAGGTGAGGGATTTAGGGGGGATTTGAGGAAAGCCTTTTTTACCCAGAGGGTCAGGAATGCGCTGCCCAGGAGGATGGTGAAGGCGGGATGCCTCACATCCAGTATCTGGATGAGTACTTGGCACGTGAGGGCTATGGGCCAAACGCTGTTAAATGGGATTCATTGTGGGATGTCGGGTGTTGCAAACCCAATGCGTTGAAGGGCTTCTTCTGCACTGTGGTATTCTGTGATTCAGCATTTCTTCAGTTGTGTTGACTTGCTGTCAGTGGGACAGAGCAAAACCAGCGAGTGACAAATACTCGGGCACACGCAGCCTGCCGCCCGGGCACAGATACATAAAACGCAGGGTATTACAATTCCTGCGTGGTCTCTGCCATCGCCCCCCCCCCCACCATTCCCCTTCTCCCCATCCCACCACTAACTCCCATCGCAAGAACAGGGACACCGAGTTTGATTGGCGCAAGGCACTGCACAGAGCTGGCGATGGGTTTTATTGTGCTAAAAATGTTCCCCTTCACAGGAACGCTGGCTCATCGGGGCGATGGACGGAAGCCAGGAAGGTTGGCACCAGCTACCCCGTTGTCTGAAAACAAGCTTGGCTTCCTGCGGGGCTTTTGGATGCTAATTTTGGTCCTGTTCTGCAATCTCAGTTGGCGCCCCACGCCAACACAAACATCGCCTGGAACCGAGGAGGGGAGGGGGGGAGGGATGGGGGGGGTGCTGGTGGATGCCAATCACAGGGCTGTTAAACAGAGGCAGAAATAACTCGCCTTACCTTGTCCTGCACCGAACAAGCATCCCGTCTCTGCTGGCAATTCCGAGGGGCTGGCACCACTGGCGTCCCTTGGAGGGTCCCCGGCAGCAGCGGTGGCAGTGCCCGGTGTGCTGGCATACCTGGCATCATCCTTCGCCTCTTCGCCCTCACCCGTCTGGTGGCTGGTGGCCTCACGCTCCCTCACCTCTGCTGCCACTTCGCACGGGTCCGATAGCTGCGGGCACAAGAAGGGCACCATGTTAGTTCACCAAATTTGTGGGGGGGCGGGGGTGTACACGGAAAAGGGGCAGTCATCCGACTGATCGGGATTTATCCGCACAGGGTTTATCCAGCGTTCAAACTCTCTCATCGGGAATGTTTCACAGGCTTCTTTTAGCCAAGGCTGGCACTCGTGCTGTTTAGGTTGGCAGCCTTAGCAGTGCCAACTCTGCCAGGTTGTTGCGACCCAATGATTTCTCAATCTGGTGCAAAGTGAGTGGCACAGGGCAGGCAGGCATAGCCACCTTGCGGGGACAACATTACACAGTGCTAAGCATCGAGCCAATGGTGTACGTGCAGGGCCCAATCAGCACACTCAGCGACGACAGAAGGCAAACAAACAAATAATCACCACTTCCTCCCTTCGCGACAACAAACAGTAAATCCCATTATTACTGTCACATGCCATGTATTTACCCATATAAACAGAAGCAAAGTACTGCGGCTGCTGGAATCAAAGAACAACAGGAAACAGGCCCTTCGGCCCGACAAGCCCGTGCCGCCCACTTTAACACTCAGCGAGTGCCTCGTTCTAGTCTTCCGTTGTCCGTCGACATTTTTGTCTACCTCTAGTGGCACTCCACGATAAAGGGGGTGGAAATTTGGGAATTATACGTGCGCCAGATTAAGGGATGTCCAATCTGGGGACAACTTATTGACACCAATCAGCCTAAAAAGCACGTTTTCGGGATGTGGGAGGAAACCGGAGCACCCGGAGAAAACCCACGCAAAAACAGAGAATGTGCAAACTCCCGCAGACGTTGACCCAAGCCGGAGATCCGAGCCGGGTCCCACAGCAAACAGTGATAGTCACTGAGCTGTGGTGTTGCCCGTCAGATGGTCCAGTTTAAGTGTACACTAATAATGTGAAGCACTAGGATACTCTGGAAGCAACATCCAAGAGCAGCCCTCGCACGACCCACCGTGTGTGTGTGCCCCTTGTTGGCCTTATTGTTGAAACATAAAGAGAAAAGTGGCTAAACTCAGCAGCTCTGGCAGCATCTGTGCAGAGAGGAGCAGACGTTTCGAGTCTCCGTGACTATTCTTCAGACTCGAAGGGCGGGATTTTCTGGATTTGGGACGGGCACGGCAGGAGAATCTCCCCACGGTCTCGCTCCCCCACCCTCCCCGCCCACTGCGATTCCCGTGGCAGGCAGGATGGGAAAAGCCAGTCAAAGACATATCACAGAATTAGACGGTGCAGAAAAGACCCTTCAGCCCATCGAGTCTGCACCGACACGTTCGCAAAACCTGACTTCCTGCCTGGAAAGCGGGTTAGCACCGCTGCCTCACAGCTCCAGGGACCTGGGATCGATTCCCAGCTTGGGTCACTGTCTGTGTGCACGTTCTCCCCGTGTCTGCGTGGGTTTCCTCGGGGTGCTCCGGTTTCCTCCCACAGTCTGAAAGATGTGCGAGCTTGGGTGCATTGAGCCGAACAGGTGCCGGTGGGTGGCGACCGAAAGATTTTCACAGTAACTTTACTGCAGTGTTAATGTAAGTTGACTTGTGACTAATAAATAAACTTTTGACTCTTTTTTTAATCCCATTTACCAGTGTTTGGTCCATATCCCTGAATGTTCTGATGTGCCAAATACTCATCCAGGTACTTTTTAAAAGATGTGAGGCATCCCCCACCCTCCCAGGCAGCCCATTCCAGACCCTCACCACCCTCTGGGTAAAAAAGGTTTTTCCTCAAATCCCCCCTAAACTTCCTGCCCCCTCACCTTGAACCTATGTCTCCTCGTGATTGACCCTTCAACTAAGGGGAACAGCTGCTCCCTATCCACTCTCTCCGTGCCCCTCACAATCTTGTACACTTCAATCAGGTCACCCCTCAGTTTTCTCTGCTCCAGAGAAAACAACCCAAGCCCATCCAACTTCTCTTCATAATTTAAACGCTCCATCCCAGACAGCATCCTGGTGAATCTCCTCTGCACCCCCTCCAGTGCAACCACACCCTTCTTATAATGAACCAGAACTGTACACGGTGCTCCAGCTGTGGCCTCACCAAAGCTCGATACAACTCCAACACGACCTCCCTGCTTTTGTAATCTATGCCCCGATTGATAAAAGCAAGTCTCTCACCACCCTACTGCCCTTCCACCTTCAGAGATCTGTGGACAAACATGCCAAGGTCCCTTTCTTCCGCAGAACTTCCCAGTGTCCCACCATTTACTGAGTATTTCCTTGTCAAATTATCCTTTCCAAAGTGTAACACCTCACACTGGCCGAATTCCTTCTGTCTGAAATGATCGTTTAAACAGCAAAAAAAAGCAGCAGCTTTGCATCTCTGAACATGATGTTTTTTTGCACCGTGCTGGTCGACTTGATGCTAAGCATGGCCTGGTCTGAGCCAAAATCTGCCTCGTTTGTTAATCATTCATAGAGTCCCTACCGTGGCCATTCAGCCCATCGAGTCTGCACTGACTTTCTGACACAGCATATTCCCAGGTCTTATCCCTGAAATGCCCCACCCATATTTACCCACTAATCCTCCTAACCTACACATTACTGACACTAAGGGTTAATTTAGCACAGCCAATCCATCTAACCCGCACATCTTTGGACTGTGGGAGAAAGCTGGAGCACCCGGAGGAAACCCACACAGACACGGGGAGAACATGCAGACTCCACACAGACAGTGACCCTGGCCGGGAATCGAACCCAGGTCCCTGGTGCTGTGAAGCAGCTGTACCAACCACTGTGCTACCGACCTGTCATTGGTCAAATGCTGGCAGGCAGTCTCACAATCCAATAAATCTATCGAATAAATGAAAGGATTTGAAGAATTCCTTCTTGATAAAACACATTTGGAATGATGTCCCAATTAATTTCTCCCCAGGGGAGGGGCAGAGAGGGAGCGGGCCAGGGGGGCAGAGAGGGGGAGGGTCAGAGTGGGGGAGGGGGAGAGAGAGAGGGAGTGCATGGGGAGGGGAAAGAGAGAAGACCGGAGGAGGGAGAGGAGAGAGGAGGAGGGGAGAGAGAGAGAGAGGGGGAGGGACAGAGTGGGGGAGGGGGAGAGGGGAGGGGAGAGAGGGGAGGGGAAGGAGCTTAGAGGAGGAGAGAGGGAGGGGAGAAAGGGGACGGACAGAGTGAGGAAGGGGGAGAGAGAAGAGAGAAAGAGAGGGGGAGGAGAGAGGAAAGGGGAGCGAGGGAGAGAGCAGAGAGGGAAGAGAGGAGAGGTGGAGAGGGAGGGGGGGGTGAGGGAGAGACGGGGTTAGAGGGGGAGGGGGAGAGAGGAAGGGTGAGGGGAGAGAGAAGGGAGTTAGAACAGAAGGAGTGGGGAAGAGAGAGGGAGTAAGAAAGAGGGGAGAGAGAGACAGAGTAGGAGGAGGAGCAGAGATAGGGAGTGGCAGGGTGTAGTGGAGGAGGGATGGAGGTAGGGTGCTGGGAGACAGAGTGTGGGTGAGGAACATTATCTGCCTACTGGGCCTGACAGTAAACTCCAGGTTCCATTCACAACCCCTGAAAAAATAAAAATAAACTCTATGATAAGACTTCCCCAGAACCTCTTTGTCACATAAGCATCCTGAAGTTTGGCCCGAGAAAGCTGGGGAAGGGAAAAGCAGCTGATTTTTCAGAACCAAACTCTTTCTTGTCTCTGACTATGGCAGTTCCCAGCCCAGGCACTCAGGCACGTCCTGAGAGAGATGGCCAGAGATAAAGAGGGTGCGAGATTTCACTGGGACTTCTAACTTATACAAAAACAATTCAGCAGAGATGGGAAGTGGGCCAGAATTCCTGATAGAAATGTTATCAGATGGGACAGATGGCACTCTGCTTGGCACTGAATCCAAAACATCCATCAACGCCAAATCATTCCATAAGCTTCTCAGGTTGTCTTTCCAAAATGGAATGGCTTTTAATTACTGATCAGCGTGCTGGATATGTATTTAAAGAGGCCACGTACCCATAGGACAGTACAGCACACCATGCTGTGCCAAACCTGATGCCAAATTAAACTCATCCCTCCTGCCTGCCCCTGCTCCATGTCCCTCTGTCCCTCGCATATTCATGAGCTTATCTAAAAGCCCCTTAAACGCCCCCATCCTATCTGCCTCCACACCACCCCTGACACACACCGCTCTCTGTGTAAAAAACTCGCCCCTCACATCTTCTTCGGAGTTTCCCCCTCTCACCTCAAGTGCATGCCCCCTAGTATTAGACGTTTCAACTCTGGGAGAAAGATTCTGGGACACATTTTCCCATCCTGCCTGCCACGGGAATTGGAACGGGTGAGGAGCGAATCATGGAAAAGTCTGTTGACCAAGGATGGGATTTTCCGGTTTCAGGACGAACACGGCCGGAAGGTTCCGCCCTCTGGCTGTCACCCCTATCTATGCCGCTGTGTGGGTTTCCTCCAGGTGTTCTGGTTTCCTCCCACACTCCAAAGATGTGTAGGTTAGGGTGGATTGGCCATGCTAAATTGTCCCATAGTGTCCCAAAGATGTGTAGGTTAGGGTGGATTGGCCATGCTAAATTGTCCCTTAGTGTCCAAAGATGTGTAGGTTAGGGTGGATTGGCCATGCTAAGTTGTCCCTTAGTGTCCAAAGATGTGCGGGTTAGGGTAGATTGGCCATGCTAAATTGCCCCTTAGTGTCCAAAGATGTGTAGGTTAGGGTGGATTGGCCATGCTAAATTGCCCCTTAGTGTCAGGGAGAATAGCTGGGATAAGTACATGGGGTTATGGATTAGGGCTTGGGTGAGATTGTGGTTGGTCCAGACTCGATGGGCTGAATAGCCTTCTTCTGCACTGTAAGGATTCTCTGATTGTCCTGCAAGAGGCCAAGTCGAGAGAAATGAAAGGGGTTAACGTTGCGGTTAAAATAGCGGAAAATGGAATGAAAAATAAGCATGTCAAGTGTCTGTCTGCTCATGTCAAGAAGAATTTCTAAGCTTAAGTATTAAGCTACTCTTGTCCATCTGTTTGTGCAGCTTTCTAGCAGAATGGAAATGAGCTGCATTTCAATGATACTTTCTCTTTACTGACTTTGGCAAATAAATACTCCTTGTCATCAAGCCACACAGCACAGAAAAGGTCTTTTGGCCCATTGAATCTGTACTGACAATATCTACCACTAGAGTCACACTAATCCCATTTTCCTGCACTTGTCCCATATCCCTGAATATTCTGATATTTCAAGTACCCATCCAAATATTTTATTAAAGGTTGTACGGTTTCCAGTCTCCACTACCTTCCCAAGCAGCACATTCCAGATTCCCTCTGAGTGAAGAAGACTTTTCTTAAGTTTTAAAGTTTATTTATTAGTGTCATGAGTGGGCTTACATTAACACTGCAATGAAGTTATCATGAAAATCGCTGAGTCGCCAGTTCAGGTACACTGATGGAGAATTTACCATGTCTAATGTATCTAACTGGCAGGAAACTGGAGCATCCAGAGGAAACCCATGCAGACACGAGGAGAATGTGCAGACTCGGCACAGACAGTGACCCAAGCCGGGAATTGAACCCAGGGTCCCTGGCGCTGTGAGGCAGCAGTGCTAAACACTGTGCCGCTGTGTTACTCTGTGCCCTCCTCGTGATTGACTCCTCAACCACGGAGAACAACTGCTCCCGCCTCACCCTGTCCATACCCCTCCCTAATCTTATACACCTCAATCCTGTTCCTCTCTCAGAGAAAACAATCCAAGCCTATCCATTCTCTCCTTATAACTCAAATACTCCATCCCAGGCAATACCTGTGAATCTCCTCTGTTTCCCCTCCAGTGCAATCACATCCTTCCTATAGTGAGGTGACCAGAACTGCACCCAGTATTCCAGCTGTGGCCTCACCAAAACTCTGTACAACAAATGGACATCCGTGGTCATGATTGTTACTGGGTGCGATTGGTATCAATTTGTATTGTCGGCCCATTACTATGCTCCATTATTCACATGGGACACAATCATAGAATCCCTACAGTGCAGAAGGAGGCCACTTGGCTCATTGAGCCTACACCTACAACAATAATACCCAGGCCCTATCCTCGTAATGCCACTTATTTACCCTGAGAACCCCTCCGACAGTAAGGGGCAATTTAGCATGGCCAATCCAGCCTAACCTGCACATCTTTAGACACTAATGGGCAATTTAGCATGGCCAATCCAGCCTAACCTGCACATCTTTGGACACTAAGGGGCAATTTAGCATGGCCAATCCAATCTAACCTACACATCTTTGGACACTAATGGGCAATTTAGCATGACCAATCCACCCTAACCTGCACATCTTTGGACACTAAGGGACAATTTAGCATGGCCAATCCACCCTAACCTACACATCTTTGGACACTAAGGGGCAATTTAGCACGGCCAATCCACCCTAACCTAAACATCTTTGGACCCAAAGTTCCCCTGCATTACTACTCTTAAAGAGAAAGTTGAGAACTATGTTTGATTTGTTGTTACCTCCAGAAATGTCAGATTTTGTAGAGTGTCAACAACAATCTCAAGTTGCTGGATGGGAAGTGAGGGCAAAACAACACTCATTTCAACAAGGAAATGGAGTGTTGGTGCGTCATTATGCCATGAATTAGACATGGGTACCAGCCACAGTTTCAGCAAAAACAGGTCCAATTTCTCACACGGTCGAAAGCGACGATGAACTAATTTGGTGACACCCAATAGTTGTCATCTCAAACTGATTTCTCACAATCATCTCCAGACGTACCAACTTCCTTTGTCCGCAGTGTTGTGAGTATTACGACAGGAGACTTTGTTGCCTGATGATTGTGTGGACATGAGAATGTTGCAGAGTTAGTTCCAAAAGAAGAAGTGAGTACTGAAGTTCCAAATCATACTTCTAGGATCAAGGACAACCAAACTCCAGAATGTCAGATGGGACCGAAAAGCAACTTTGGTTCTCCTGATGTACTTCCTTATTGAATGCAGTGTTACAGTCACAGGTAGGGTGTAGAGAAAAATCAGCTTAATATTTGATTTGATTTATTATTGTCACATATATACAGTGAAAAGTATTGTTTCTTGTGCATGATACAGACAAAGCATACCATTCATAGAGTACATAGGGGAGAAGGAAAGGAGAGGGTGCAGAATGTAGTGTTACAATCACAGCTAGGATGCAGAGAAAGGTCAGCTTAATATTTGATTTGATTTATTATTGTCACATGTATTGGGATACAGTGAAAAGTATTGTTTCTTGTGCACGATACGGACCATTCATAGAGTACGTAGGGGGAAAGAAAAGTGCAGAATGTAGTGTTACAGTCATAGATAGGGTGTAGAGAAAGATCAACTTAATGCATCAAATCTGTAAGAGATTGGATTAAAGCATTGTTAGAGAGTTTAAAAGAGTTAGAATCAACTTTTAGAAGCATGGAACGAGAATAAAAGATAAAATTCGAAGTTATGCTGGGCACAGCTTGCAAGGAGTCACCTTGCTCCGGTGCTATCTTGATTAACCTCAGCCGGTACAGGAGTTGAACCCACTCTGTTTGCGTCACTAACCAGCTGTCCAGCTAACCGAGCTAAACCAACTCCCTGTCTCCAGTATGACTCAGACTATGGGTGGAATGTTCCCATCCCGCCTGCCACGGGAATCGTAGCGGTGTGGGACACGGATCACGCAAAGATGTATTGACCTGGCCTTGGGACCGCAGACAGAAAATCCCACTCTTTCTACAACATGAGAGTTATGGACACAGAAGTAAAGGGGGAGGGACTCACGACCCCAAACATAGTTATGACATTACAATGTCATTAGTCTTGAATCGTTTAAAAACAGTCCATCCACATAAACAGTTGAAGTTGTTTATTCAGCAAGGTCTGGATAATATCCCAACTTGGGCTGGTAAGTGGCAAGTAATATTTATGCCACACAATGCCAGCTCTTGACCATCTCCAAGAAGAGTGGATCTAATGAACACCCATTGGCATTCAATGGTGTTACCATCACTGAACCCCCCCACTGCCAACATCCTGGGGATTAGCACTGACCAGAAACTCAATTGGACCCAGCCATATAAATACAATGGCTCCCAGAGCAGGTCAGAGTCTGGGAATTCTGTGGTGAGTAACTCACCTCCTGATTCCCCAAAGCCTGTCCACCATCTACAAGGCATAAGTCAGGAGTGTGATGGAATACTCCCCACTTACCTGGATGGGTGCAGCTCCAACAACACTCAAGAAGCTCAACACCATCCAGGACAAAGCAGCCCTGCTTGATTGGCCCCTCATCCACAAACATTCACTCCCTCCACCACCGACGCTCAGTAGCAGCAGTGTGTACCATCTACAAGATGCACTGCAGCAACTCACCAAGGCTCCTTAGACAGCACCTTCCAAACCCACCACCACTTCCATCCAGAAAGACAAGGGCAGCAGATACCTGGGAACACCACCACCTGCAAGTTCCCTTCCAAGTCCCTCACCATCCTGACTTGGAAATATATCGGCCATTCCTTCACTGTCACTGGGTCAAAATCCTGGAACTCCCTCCCTAACAGCACTGTGGGTGTACCTACACCACATGGACTGACTGATGTCCAATAACAATCCTGGAACTCCCTCCCTAACAGCACTGTGGATGTACCTACACTGTAAGAAGTCTTACAACACCAGGTTAAAGTCCAACAGATTGATTTGGTAGCAAATGCCACTAACCTGCGGAGCACTGCCCCTTCGTCAGGTGAGTGGGAGTTCTAATCACAAAGAGGGCATATAAAGACACAAACTCAGTTTATAGAATAATGATTAGAATGTGATTCTTTACAGCTAATCAAGTCTTAAAGGTACAGACAATGTACCTACACCTCAGGGACTGCAGGGGTTCAAGAAGACAGCCCATCACCTCAGTTTCAAGGGGCAATTAGGGATGGGCAATAAATCCTGGCCGAACCAGGGACGCCCACATTCTATGAAAGAATAAAAACCCTCTTTTCATGTCTCTTGAACAATTATTCCAGGTTCCTGGCCATGCTAAATTGTCCCTTAGTGTCCAAAGATGTGTAGGTTAGGGTGGATTGGCCATGCTAAGTTGTCCCTTAGTGTCTAAAGATGTGCAGGTTAGGGTGGATTGGCCATGCTAAATTGTCCCTTAGTGTCCAAAGATGTGCAGGTTAGGATGGATTGGCCATGCTAAATGGCCCCTTAGTGTCCAAAGATGTGCAGGTTAGGATGGATTGGCCATGCTAAATGCCCTTAGTATCCAAAGATGTGCAGGTTAGGATGGATTGGCCATGCTAAATTGCCCCTTAGTGTCCAAAGATGTGCAGGTTAGGGTGGATTGGCCCTGCTAAATTGTCCCTTAGTGTCCAAAGATGTGTAGGTTAGGGTGGATTGGTCATGCTAAATTGTCCCTTAGTGTCCAAAGATGTGCAGGTTAGGGTGGATTGGCCATGCTAAATTGCCCCTTAGTGTCCAAAGATGTGCAGGTTAGGGTGGATTGGCCATGCTGAATTGTCCCTTAGTGTCTAAAGATGTGTAGGTTAGGGTGGATTGGCAGGGTAAATATGTGGGCTTCCGGGGTTAGGGCCTCGGTCAGATGCTCTGTCGGAGAGTGAGTGCAGCGTCGATGGGCGGAATGGCCTCCTGCTCTGATGGTTATCTATGTGTATGATAGTGATCGAGTTCCTCTGTCTATACTTATCACAGCAATCATTACACAGATATTTCTGCCATTCGTGCTTTATGCTTTCCCAGTTACTTATTTTCTTGTGAAACATTTCTCAGACCCTAAAAGCAGAGACAAGTCATTTCTCCTGTGGCACCTTGTTTATCTTGGAAAGCCTCTGGCTGGCAAACACAAGGAATTTTAATCATTAATCTTGATCTCCCCTAGATGTCCAACCAGCAACTCCGCAGGAGACCTTGTACCCCTTCCCACTGGAGCGATCTCCCCCCAGGATACTCTCACCACCACAGTGGTTAGCACCGCTGCCTCACAGCGCCAGAGACCCTGAGTTTGATTCCTGGCTTGGGGACTGTCTGTCTGTGTGGAGGTTGCATGTTCCCCCTGTGTCTGCGCAGGTTTCCTCCAAGTGCTCCATTTCCCTTCCACAGCCTGAAAGACATACTGGTTAGGGTGGATTGGCTATGCTAAATTGCCCCTTAGTGTCCCAAAGATGTGCAGGTTAGGAGGATTGGCAGGGTAAATATGAGGGCTTCCGGGGTTACGGCCTGGGTGAGATGCTCTGTCGGAGAGTGAGTGCAGCCTCGATGGGCGGAATGGCCTCCTTCTGCTCTGTCAGGATTCTATGACCATCGCACACTCCACCACCATGCTTCTCCACCACCCTCCTCCCCTCCTCTCCCGCCTCTGAAACACTGGCCTGCCTTTAGATTGTAGAGCCGGATGTGTTTTAGACTCACTGTCAATTATCCTCAGCAATACCCCATGGGAGTTGCTGTTTTACCTGATCACTAACACTTGCGGGAGCTTGCTGTGCAGAAATTGGCTGCCATGTTACCTTGTGCTTCCGAAATAGGAAATCCGCTGTGGGATACTCGGCATTCATGAAGAGGTCTATTGAAATAAAAGAGTGTCTTCTTTGTTCTTCTTCTGACTGCTCCCTTCAGTGCCACACTAGCTGACCAGAGGGGTGAACAATGTGTTCAACTACTGCGCCATCCAAAGCCTTTGTAGTTTTGTTTTGGAAGCACTTAGTGTAAACTGTGCACTGATTAGCCATTCCTGTGAGTCCGCACTGCCTGGAGGGAGTTGGTTCTCAGGGAATGTAATATGAAGAATGAAAATGATTTGGAACGGCTGGAAACACATGGGCTGTTTGCCCGCGATTTCTCACAATGCACTCCCTGTGATTACATCTTCTTCTCGACCAAAGGCACAGGCTAGGGAACAGGCCCAAAGTGAGAAGCAGCCAGGTCTCCAAGTTCCTCTCTAATCCCCGTTAGCCCCTCATCATTGCTGGGTGAGTCACTGATCCATTCTAGCTCTCTGAGCCAGTGGATCATTGGGTTCAAATCCCATCTGGAGACTTGAGCACTTCATCTTGGCTGACGATTCCAGTCGAACCCTACGAAGGGAACATCGCAGTGACAGGCTAAAGGCACGCCCTGGTCTGCCCTCCCAGAGGAGGCAGGGGAGGCCTTCTTCCTGATACCTCATCAATATTCATCCCTCAACCAACATCACAGCAAACAGGTTATCACAGAATCCCGACAGTGCAGGAAGAGGCCATTCGGCCCATTGACTCTCCAACAGAGCATCTTACAGAGGCCAGAACCCCATATTTACTCCACTAACCCACCTAACCTACTCAACTTTAGACACTAAGGGGCAATTTAGCATGGCTAATCCACCCTAACGTACACATGTTTAGACACTAAGGTGCAATTTAGCACAGCCAATCTGCACAACTTTGTTCTGTGGGAGGAAACCAGAGCATCCGGAGGAAACCCACGCAGACACGGGGAGAACGTGCAAACTTCACGCAGACAGTGACCCAAAGCCAGGAATTGAACCCGGTCCCTGTCGCGGTGAGGCAGCAGTGCTAACCACTGTGTCACCTGAATTAATTAGTGTATCCCTTCCCTCTTATAATTAATCATAGGTTTTTGAGTAAAGTGAGGATGAGTAAGAGTGGGAGTGTGAGGGGAGGTGGGCGGGTGTGGAGTAGTTGTGGGCTTGGGGAAGAGTAGGAATGGGGGAGAGTGGAGGGGGGGGGGTTAGTGGAGGGGAGATTGGGAGTGAGGAGTGAAGAGAAGTGGGAGGGGAGGGGGAAGAATTGACGAGAGTGGGAGAGTGGGGAGTCAGGGCTGAGTGGGGATTTAGGGGAATGGGAGTGAGAGAGGAGAAAATTGATGGTGAGGGGAGAGACTGGGAGTGGGAATGGAGGTAGAATGGGAGTGGCAGAGAGTGAGGATGGGGGAGAGTGAGGATGGGGGAGAGTGAGAATGGGGGAGAGTGAGAATGGGGGGAGATGAGAATGGGGGAGAGTGAGAATGGGGGAGAGTGAGGATGGGAGAGTGAGGATGGGGGATGAGATGGGGGAGAGTGAGAATGTGGGGAGGAGGATGGAGTGAGGGGGGGAGAGTGAGGATGGGGGAGAGTGAGGAGAGTGGGGGGGGGAGAGTGAGGATGGGGGGAGTGAGGGGGAGAGGATGGGGGGAGAGTGAGGAGGATGGGGGAGAGTGAGGATGGGGGAGAGTGAGGATGGGGAGTGAGTGGGGAGAGTGAGGATGGGGGAGAGTGAGGATGGAGGGAGAGTGAGGATGGGGGAGAGTGAGGATAAAAGGGGAGAGTGAGGATGGGGGAGAGTGAGAGGTGAGAGTAGGATGGGGAGAGGAGGATGGGGGAGTGAGGAGTGGGGAGAGTGAGGATGGGGGAGAGTGAGGATGGGGGAGAGTGAGATGGGGAGGTGAGGATGGAGGGAGAGTGAGGATGGAGGGAGGAGTCGGAAGGAGAGTGAGGAGGAGGAGATGTGAGGATGGGGGAGAGTGAGGATGGGGAGAGTGAGGAGGGGGGAGTGAGGAGGGGAGAGTGAGTGGGAGGGAGGAGGGAGAGTGAGGATGGGGAGAGTGAGAGGGAGAGTGAGGATAGTGAGGATGGAGGAGAGTGAGATGGGGGAGAGTGAGGATGGGGAGAGTGAGGATGGAGGGAGAGTGAGGAGGAGAGAGTGAGGATGGGGGAGAGTGAGGATGGGGAGAGTGAGGATGGGGGAGTTAGAGGATGGAGAGTGAGGATGGGGGAGAGTGAGGATGGGGAGAGTGAGGATGGGGGGAGAGTGAGGATGGGGGAGAGTGAGGATGGGGAGATGTGAGGAGGAGGGAGAGTGAGGAGGAGCGGGGAGAGTGAGGATGGGGAGATGTGAGGATGGGGGGGAGTGAGGATGGAGGGAGAGTGAGGATGGGGGGAGTGAGGATGGAGGGAGAGTGAGGATGGGGGAAGGAGTGAGGATGGGGGAGAGTGAGGATGGGGAGGATTGAGGAGGGGAAGTGAGGATGGAGGGAGAGTGAGGAGGAGGAGAGGATGGAGGGAGAGTGAGGATGGAGGGAGAGTGAGGAGGGGGGAGAGTGAGGAGGATGAGTGAGGATGGGGGAGAGTGAGGATGGGGGGAGAGTGAGGATGGAGATGAGGGAGAGAGTGAGGATGGAGGAAAGGAGTGAGGATGGAGGGATGTGAGGATGGAGGGAGAGTGAGGACGGAAGGAAGTGAGGATGAGGAGGATAGTGAGGAGGGGTAGTGAGGATGGAGGGAGAGTGAGGATGGAGGGAGAGTGAGGATGAGGAGGAGAGTGAGGATGGGGAGAGTGAGGATGGAGGGAGAGTGAGGATGGGGGAGAGTGAGGAGGGAGGGGAAAATGAGGAAGAGTGAGATGGAGGGAGAGTGAGATGGAAGGACTGAGAGGATGAGGATGTGAGGATGGAAGGAGAGTGAGGATGAGGAAGTGAGGATTGAGGATGGGGGAGAGTGAGGATGAGGGGGAGAGTGGGATGGAGGGACAGAGTGGGGTGGGGATAGAGGGGGTGGGTGAGAGAGGGGAGTGGGGAATAGGGGGAAGAATGGGAGTTGGGGAAAGTGAGGACGGGGGAGAGTGGGAGTGGAGGGAGAACGGGTGGGGAGGGAGAGTGGGGTGGGAGAGTGAGGATGGGGGAGAGTGGGGAGTGGGGAGAGTGGGGGTGAGGAACAGTGGGGGTGGGGGGGAGTGGGGATGGGAGAGTTGGGTAGAGGAGTGTGGGGAATGGGGGAGAGTAGGGATGGTGGTAGAAAAGGATGGGGGGAGAGTGAGGATGGGGGACAGTGAGATGGGGAGTGTGGGGGTGGGAAGAGTTGGGGTGGCAAGAGTTTGGGACGAGGGAGAGTTGGCATGGGGGAGACTTGGCGTGGGGGAGAGTTGAATGGGGGAGAGTTGGTTGGGGGGAGAGTGAGAATGGGAATGAGGATGGGGGAGAGTGAGGATGGGGAAGTTTGGGAGGGGGAGAGTGAGGATGGGGGGAGAGTGTGATGGGAAGGAGTGAGGATGGGGGAGAGTGAGGATGGTGGGAGTGGGATGGGGGAGAGTGAGAATGGGGGAGAGTGAGGATGGGGAGAGTGAGAATGGGGAGATAGAGGGGGGAGAGTGAGGATGGGGAGAGTGAGTGAGTGGGATGGGGGTGAGGGGGGGAGGAGGATGGGGGAGAGTGAGGATGGGGAGAGAGTGAGGATGGGGGAGAGTGAGGATGGGGCGGGATGAGTGAGAGTGAGAATGGGGGGAGAGTGAGGATGGGGGAGAGTGGGGGGGCAAAGTGGGGTTGGGATTTGGGTAAGGGGAGAGCGGGCAGAGTGGGTATGGGGTAGAGGGGGTGGGGAGACAGTGGGAGTGGGGGAGAGTGAGGGAGAGTATGGAATGGGGAGAGTGGGAGTTGGGGATAGAGGAGGTGGGGGGGAGAGTGGAGTGGGGAATGGGGAGAGAGTGGGGGTTTGGGGATAGAGGGGTGGGGGGAGAGTGGGAGTGGGGAATAGGGGGAGAGTGGGGGTTGGGGATAGAAGGGTGGGGGAAGTGGGAGTGGGGAATAGGGGGAGAGTGGGGGTTGGGATAGAAGGGGTGGGGTGAGTGGGAGTGGGGAATAGGGGGAGAGTGGGGTTGGGATGGGTGGGGGAGTGGGAGTGGGGAATAGGGGAGAGTGGGGTTTGGGATAGAGGGGGTAGGGGTGAGTGGGAGTGGGGAATAGGGGGAGAGGGGGTTTGGGGATAGAGGGGTGGGGGTGAGTGGGAGAGGGGGAGAGTGGGGGTTGGAGGGGGTGAGTGGGAGTGGGAGGGGGAGAGTGGGGTAATGAGGGGGTAGGGGTGAGTGGAGTGGGGAATAGGGGAGGTCGGGAATAGGGGGAGAGTGGGGGTTGGGAATAGAGGGGTAGGGGGTGAGTGGGAGGGGGAATAGGGGGAGAGGGGGTTGGATAGAGGGGGTAGGGGGTGAGTGGGAGTGGGGAATGGGGAGAGTGGGGGTTGGGATAGAGGGGGTAGGGGGGTGAGTGGGAGTGGGAGTGGGGAATAGGGGGGGAGTGGGGGTTGGGGACAGAGGGGTAAATGGTGGGGGGGGATGGGGGGAAGTCCCTTTATAATTCCAGGAGCCCTCCAGGGCAATCCGGGAGGGTTGGTAACAGTGAAATCGCCCTTCCTCGGGACTGTTGGGGAAAGTGCAGGCGGGGGAGGGCCAGGAGAAGGTCTGAGACAGACAGACAGAAGAGGACAGAACTGCAGGGTGATTTAAATGGATTGTCACCTACCCACTGCTGGCTGCTGGGCAGAGCAAAAGAGGTCAAGATATCAGCCATGGCTCCAAGCATCTGCTCTGCCCGGCCAGGGCTCCGCTGAGGGGCTTTCATGAGCCGGGGAAGGAGGGTCGCTGTGAGGCTGACTGTCCCAGTGGGGCGCTGAATGGACTGGGGAGCAGGACTCCTTGTTTCGGGATACTCCGGGCTTTGCAACTTGGATAGGGATTGCACTCTGCCAGTACAATTAGGGCAGGAATCCCTGGAAATCTCTTAGTCCGGCAGCCCAGTGTCCAGGAACATTCCAGCGAGCAAATAAGCCCCAGAAAGGCAGTAGAGATGCTCTCAAATCCACGTTCCAGGCTCTCTTTAATCCTCTGCAAGTCCTTCTTCTGGCCACTTGTCGGAAGGGTGGATGTGGACTGGGATGTTTGCTCCCTCCAGCAAAAAAAAGAGAAAATTGTGAATCACTCTGATCCTGGGTCTGTATGCTTGCAACCTCTTTCCCATGTATGTGTGCGCTGAGCTTTGACAAGAGCCATATGTGTGTGTGTGTGTGAGTAACCTACCGTAACTCTGCATCTACCCCTCGCAGCATACAGCGGCCCAGAGCCAAAAACAAACTTTAATTTGATTTATTATTGTCACAAGGAAAGGAGCAGGTTTAGAATATAGTGTTACAGTCATAGTCAGGCTGTGGAGAAAGATCAGCTTAATATTTGATTTATTATTGTCACATGTCTTGGGATACAGTGAAATGTATTGTTTCTTGCACGCTACGAAGCATACTGTTCACAGAGTACATAGGGGAGAAGGAAAGGAGAGGGTGCAGAATGTAGTGATACAGATAGGGTGCAGACAAAGATTAGCTTAATATTTGATTCAATTTATTATTGTCACATGTATTGGGATACAGTGAAAAGTATTGTTTCTTGCGCGCTATACAGACAAAGCATACCATTCATAAAGTACATAGGGGAGAAGGAAAGGAGAGGGTGCAGAATGTAGTGTTACAGTCACAGATAGGGTGCAGAGAAAGATCAGCTTAATATAAGGTAGGATCCGTTCAAAAGTCTGACAGCAGCAGGGAAGAAGCTGTTCTTGAGTTGGTTGGTACGTGACCTCAGACTTTTAGAACATAGAACATAGAACATTACAGCGCAGAACAGGCCCTTCGGCCCTCGATGTTGCGCTGACCAATTAAGAAAAAGGAATGACCCTCTAACCTAAACCATTCCCTTTCCATCCATAAACTTATCTACTAACCTCTTAAACGCCACCAAACTTGGCGCATCTACAACTGTATCTTTTTCCCCGACGGAAGAAGGTGGAAGAGAGAATATCCGGGGTGTGTGGGGTGCTTAATTATGCCGGCAGCTTTTCTGAGACAGCAGAAAGTGTGGACAGAGTCAATGGATGGGAGGTTGGTTTGCGTGACGGACTGGGCTGAGACAAAGCCAATCTTGCGAGGAATCTGACATTGCAAATCTCAGGAGGATATGTTTATAGAAGCAGGAACAAATGCATATTTCTTGTGCATGAAGCCTTTTACAGCCACATACAATAGATGGCAGGTAACCTGACAGATAAAAACTGATTTCCATTGTAGCAATGGATGTCTCTAAAGGTCTGATAGTCAATTAAATACTTCTTTCTCCCCTGTTGCAATGTAGGAAACACAGCAGCCAATTTGTGCACAGCAAGATCCCATAACCGGCCATGCTGTAATGACCAGATTAGCTGTCTTTTGGGCCCAAGATACCCAGGATTTCTTCTCCCTGCTCTTCAGAACATGTCATTGGGATTGTTCACATCCAGTTGAACAGGCACAGCTGGAGCAGCTATTTAAGCTCACATATAAAAGACAACAGCTCAAAAGTGTGGCTTTTCCTGATTACTGACCCTCTGACAGTGCAGCACTCCCTCAGCACTGACCCTCTGACAGTGCAGCACTCCCTCAGCACTGACCCTCTGACAGTGCAGCACTCCCTCAGCACTGACCCTCTGACAGTGCAGCACTCCCTCAGCACTGACCCTCTGACAGTGCAGCACTCCCTCAGCACTGACCCTCTGACAGTGCGGCACTCCCTCAGCACTGACCCTCTGACAGTGCAGCACTCCCTCAGCACTGACCCTCTGACAGTGCGGCACTCCCTCAGTACTGACCCTCTGACAGTGCGGCACTCCCTCAGTACTGACCCTCTGACAGTGCGGCACTCCCTCAGCACTGACCCTCTGACAGTGCAGCACTCCCTCAGCACTGACCCTCTGACAGTGCGGCACTCCCTCAGCACTGACCCTCTGACAGTGCAGCACTCCCTCAGTACTGATGCTCTGACAGTGCGGCACTCCCTCAGTACTGACCCTCTGACAGTGCGGCACTCCCTCAGCACTGACCCTCTGACAGTGCGGCACTCCCTCAGCACTGACCCTCTGACAGTGCGGCCTTCCCTCAGTACTGACCCTCTGACAGTGTGGTGCTCCCTCAGCACTGACCCTCTGACAGTGCAGCACTCCCTCAGCACTGACCCTCTGACCGTGCGGCACTCCCTCAGCACTGACCCTCTGACAGTGCAGCACTCCCTCAGCACTGACCCTCTGACCGTGCAGCACTCCCTCAGCACTGACCCTCTGACCGTGCGGCGCTCCCTCAGCATTGACTCCCTACAGTGCAGCTCCCGCTCACTACACAGGAATTGGGAATCTTCCTGGCGCAGCATGCCAATCGATAATTATGTTCCCGCTAATTTACAAGGCAACCCAGTGGAGATGGGTTCTTTAACCAGATAAGGGAGATTGTGAGTTATGTTAAGGTGAAGGTTTTATTTGCTTGGGGAAGTTACTGACCCTTACATATCTACTTTAAATTGAGCCATGCCATTCATTTTGCCCCCACCGAGACAGCAGGCATCACGTCAGAGGGCATTTCTACACTGTAGGAACCGTGTTAACTATGTACTGAAATCCTAGTCTGAAGAAAAGCATCTCAATCTTTTTGTATTTTAAAGAACTTTACCAAGACAGGCCAACTGCCAGAGACATTAACGGAGTGATTTCATTTGATTTGATTTGATTTTTATTGTCACATATATTGGGATGCAGCGAAATGTATTGTTTCTTGTGTGCTGTATAGACAAAGCATACTGTTCATAGAGTACATAGGGGAGAAGGAAAAGAGAGAGTGCAGAATGAAGTGTTAACAGTCAAAGCAAAGGTGTAGAGAAAGGTCAGCTTAATATTTGATTTGATTTGTTATTGTCACATGTATTGGGATACAGTGAAAAGTATTGTTTGTTGCGCGCTATACAGACAAAGCATACCATTCATAGAGTACATAGGGAAGAAGGAAAGGAGAGGGTGCAGAATATACTGTTACAGTCATAGTTTCTGAGATATTGTATTTTATTCCCGCTGTGGGTGATTTTGATAATGCCACATTTTATGCCCATCAATAGTTGCTCACAAATGTGGGGTCAGGAACCACCCACCCCCCCCCCCCCACCTTGAAGCGCATGGTGGTGGTGATGGGTACAGAATTCCAAGGCTTTTGCCCAATGGAAGAACATCGATTCAGATCTGTGTCAATGCTGTGCACGTTTGGGGTGGCAAAGTGGTTAGCACGGCTGCTTCACAGCGCCAGGAACCCTGCTTCGATTCCCAGTTAGGGTCACTGTCTGTGTGGAGTTTGCACGCTCCCTCCGTGTCTGTGTGGGTTTCCTTCAGGTACTCTGGTTTCCTCCCACAGTATGAAAAACATGCAGATTAGGGTGGATTGGCCGTGCTAAATTGCCCCTTAGTATCCAAAGATGTGTAGGTTAGGGTGGATTGGCCATGCTAAATTGCCCCTTAGTATCCAAAGATGTGTAGGTTAGGGTGGATTGGCCATGCTAAATTGCCTCTCAGTATCCAAAGATGTGCAGGTTAGGTGGATTGGCCATGCTAAATTGTCCTTTAATGTCCAAAGATGTGCAGGTTAGATGGATTGGCCATGCTAAATTGTCCCTTAGTGTCCCAAAGATGTGCAGGTTAGATGGATTGGCCATGCTAAATTGTCCTTTAGTGTCCAAAGATGTGCAGATTAGATGGATTGGCCATGCTAAATTGTCCCTTAGTGTCCCAAAGATGTGCAGGTTAGATGGATTGGCCATGCTAAATTGTCCTTTAGTGTCCAAAGATGTGCAGGTTAGAAGGATTGGCCATGCTAAATTGTCCTTTCGTGTCCAAAGATGTGCAGGTTAGATGGATTGCCCATGCTAAATTGTCCCTTAGTGTCCCAAAGATGTGCAGGTTAGGGTGGATTGGCCATGCTAAATTGTCCTTTCGTGTCCAAAGATGTGCAGGTTAGATGGATTGGCCATGCTAAATTGTCCCTTAGGTTCCAAAGATCTGGCCTGGCTTTGATAACCTGTTGGGGAGTCAGTGCAGACCCAATGGGCCAAATGGCCTCTTTCTGCACTGTCGGGATTGTCTGATTGTATGAAATGTACGTGATGAAACCCCCAGGAAGATGTATCATCACAGCTGGAAAAATTCACTCCCACTGCAGTATAAAAGCAGAGAGTGGAATCTCCTGCTGTGTCTTAAAGAAACCTGATCAACTAGCTCACAATGTTAATAACTCCTTTCGGAACCACTGCAACACTGTTCTGCACAATATTGCTGCAGACTAACACTGACTGCGCCTCACAAGTAACCTATTGGCTCCTGAGTCACTCTGGGATTTTCTGAATATGTTATCGGCTTGAATAAAATGCACATTCCGTTTCTTAATCCAGTTTGAGAGGTGTGTATTGTTCCTTGCCTATGTGTCGTTTTGGATACTTGTGTGTGACAGTAACGATTAATATAAATACAACGCTATTCCTTTCCCAGCCCGGGAAACTGCTGAAACAAAAATAAAAGAAAACGCTGGAAGAAAACGTCCCAGCAGGTCTGGCAGCACCTGTGGAGAGAGAACCAGATTCTTGTTTCAAATCCGTGTGACTCTGACCTGTTCAATGCTGCAAACTGTTATTCTCCATCCTTCCTGCAAATGATGCTTTGCTTCAGACCCTTTATTGGCTGTCATACCCTTTGCAAACATCCCAAAAATGACGATACAGAAGAAAGAACAGGGAACAAAGAGAATGAAGAACAGTATAGCACAGGAACAGGCCCTTTGGCCCTCCAAGCCTGTGCCTATCACATTGTCCTATCCAAACTAACCACTATATCCCCATCTGTCCATGTGTCTATCAGCTAAGTCTTAAATGTCGCTAATGTGTCTGCCTCAACCACCTCGCTTGGCAGTTCATTCCAGGCCCCCGTATAAAACCTGTGTATAAAACCTCCTCGCACATCTCCACTGAATCTTTCCCCCCGACTTATCTTGAACTTGTGCCCCCCCTGTAATTGTCATTTCTACTCTGGGAAAAAGCTTCCAACTGTTCACCCTACCCATACCCCTCATAATTTTATAAACTTTTATCAGATTGCCCCTCAGCCTCCGTCTTTCCAAGGAGAAGAATCCCAGTTTATTCAACCTCTCCTCATAGCTAGTACCCTCCATACTGGGGCAACATCCTGGTAAATCTTTTTTGTACTCTCTCCAAAAGCCTCCACGTCCCTCTGGTAGCGTGGTGACAAGAATTGGACACAGTATTCCAAATGTAGCCCAACCAACATTTTATACAACAGAAACATAATTTGCCAACTTTCATACTCGATGCCCTGTCCGAGGAAGGCAACATGCTTTCTTCACCACCTTTTCCATCTGTGCTGCCACTTTTGAGGATCTGTGGACCTGTTTTCTCAGATCTCTCTGTGTCTGTGCTCCTGATGGTTCTGTCATTTATTTTATAGCTCCCACCTGAATTGGATCTACCAAAATGCATCACCTCGCACTTGTCCGGATTAAATTCCACCTGCTATTTCTCCACCCAATTTTTCGGCCTATCTATACCCTGCTGTATTCTCTGACAATCTTCGTCACTATCTGCAACTCCGCCAATCTTAGTATCAAACTTGCTAATCAGAGGAGCTATGTTTTCTTCCAAATCATTTATATATATTGACAAACAGCAGGGATCCCAGCACTGATGTCCGCAGAATGCCAGACCTCCATTCAGAAAAAGCACTGCTACCCTCTGTCTTTGATGGCCAACACAGTACCAAGTCTCATCGCACCAGGTTAAAATCCAACAGGTTTATTTGTAGTAAATGCCACTAGCTTTCGGAACTGACCGTTCCTTCGTCAGGTGGGTGGGAGTTCTGCAGAACCAACGTCCCAATGTGCTTCACAGTAATGCCAGCGTCTGTTATTCATTCCTAATTGCCCTTGAGACAAGGAGCCTTGTAGGTGCATGTACACCCCTAACAAGTGCATCACCGCTGGGATTGTGGATCGCCTACCCTGCCTGGGTCTACCCTTCCCGGTAGGAACTTGGGAATCCTGGTTCAGGACTGTCTGAAGGTTAACGTGCAGGCTCAGCTGGGAAGGCAAGTGCAATGTTAGCATTCATGTCAAGAGGAGGGATGTACCGCTGAGGCTGTATAAGGCTCTGGTCAGGCCGCATTTGGAGTATTGTGAGCAGTTTTGGGCCCCCTATCTGCTGGCCTTGGAAAGGGTCCAGAGGAGGTTCACAAGAATGATCCCAGGAACAAAGGGTTTGTCACCTGAGGAGTGGGTTGAAGACTCTGCGTCTGTACTCGATAGGGTTTAGAAGGATGAAGGGGGGGGGAATCTAATTGCAACTTACAGGACACTTGGAGGCCTGGATAGATAGACATGGGGAGGATGTTTCCACTAGTGGGAGAGACTAGAACAGAGGGCACGACCTCAGAGTAAAGGGACGATCCTTTAAAACAGAGATGGGGAGGAATTTCTTCAGCCAGAGAGTGGGGAATGTGTGGAACTCTTTGCTGCAGAAGGAGGCTGGGTCATTGAGTGTCTTTAGAGAGGCTCCTGGTCAATAAGGGGATCAGGGATTATGGGTAGAAGGCAGGGGAATGGGGATGAGAATCCTATCAGCCATGATGGAATGGCAGAGTAGTGTCGATAGGCCAAATTGGCCTAATCCTGCTCCTATATTTTATGGTGGTGTTGAATGGTGGACAGGTTTGAAGGGCCAGGTGGCCTATTCCTTGTGTTCTCACTGAAACCTGCGGACATCTTATGGGCTCAACAAGATAGAGGAAGGATGTTCCCCTCGTTGGGGAACCAGGGGACACAGTCTCGGAATCAGAGGTCGTGACATTACAGACTCAAACAAGGAGGAACTCTGTCACTCAGAGGCTGGTGAGTCAGTTCCATATCCCGGGAGGAGGTGGGGTGCTGCAGAGACTGAGTGATTCAGAATGTCCGAGAGAGAGATGGATGGATTTCTAGATGCTAAAGCTGTCAAGGGGGATGGGGATAGGGAGGGAAAGTTGGGACGAGGTGGGAGATCAACCCTGCTTGAGTTGAATGCTGGAGGGAGCTCGAGGGGCCGATTGGCTCTCTCCTGCTCCAATTTCCTGTACTGTTAATTAGAATTCATGACCAAAACTACCACAAAACGGCCTGATAAAGGCAGAGTTGTGGGAAGGGCTTGGGAAGGAGTCACCCGCTCACGCACTATAATAGCTACTGGTAGAGAGTATGTATGCACAGGTGCCAAGTGAAGAAAGGATCTGGGTCTGGAGGAGTGGGGGGCATGGAGTTTGGTTGTGATGCCATCTTCACCATGATTGGGTAAACAGTTGGCACTCACCCAAGATGCACACAGGCACCCCTCTCATCTCAAGTATTAGCCTGGTGAATCTCCTTTGAACTGCCTTTAATGTCACTACATCCTTTCTTAAGGCAAGGGGTCCAAAACTGTATGCAGTATTCCAGCAACATCCTGCACAATCGTAACATTGGGGTGGCACAGTGGGTTAGCACTGCTGCCTCACAGCACCATGGACCTGGGTTCGATTCCCGGCTTGGGGCACCGTCTATGCGGAGTCTGCAATTCTCCTGTGGGTTTCCTCCTACAGTTCAAAGGATGAGCTGGCTAGGGTGCATTGGGCGTGCTAAATTCTCCCTCAGTGTATTCGAACAGGAGTGTAGTGACTAGGGGATTTTCACAATAACTTCACTGCAGTGTTAATCTAAGCCTACTTGTTACTAATATAAAAAAACTCCCTATTTTCAAACTCCAACCCCTTTGTGATAAAGACCAAAATGCCTCCTTAACTACTTATTGGACCTGTCTGCTGGCTTCTTGTAATTAGTGCACTGGAACACCCAGATCCCTCTGCAGTTCACTCACCCACAGTCTCTCTCCATTCAGATAATAATCTACTTTTGATTCCTCTTACAGAAATGCGTGACCTCACACGTCCCCACATTAAACTCCGTTTGCCAGGTCACCCGGCACCGGTCAAGCTGGCATCACATCTGGGCAGCTGCCGGCCCCTTCGCGAGGGGCACATTCAAGGGAGGACTTTGGACGGAGAATGGGAAAATGACGATTGGTTTTCTTGAAGAAAATCAGTGAGGATTTTGTTTTGTTTAAATAAAAGCACCCAGGGGCGGGAGGGAGGGTGGGGGGTGGGGGGCACAGGAAGCTTGTTGCAGATTTTAGACAGAACATTACTGTAAAATCTCTGGGCAACAGTCAAAACCACAAACATTCCCTTGTCTCGTAAACTCCATCACTCCACCCTCTTTCCCTGATTGGAAATTTTCCACACCAAATTAAAATCAGTTTGCAATGTTTTTTTGTGCTGAGCAGGGGAAAGCTTGCGGCAGAGAGAAAAAAAATGATTGTTCCTGTTGGGTTTGAATCGTTCATCACCACAGCCTTGTTTCCTTCTTTTAGCTGGGTTCTTGTGTAAATAACTGATAACATTCTCAGACTTCCACCAGCATCAATTAACAGAAGCCTTTTTGGACCCAAACAAAATACATTGGACTTTAGCTCCTGTCCTGAACATTACGAGGGAAGGAACAGTGGTTAGCACTGCTTCCTCACAGCACCAGGTTCGATTCCAGGCTCGGGTCACTGTCTGTGTGGAGTCTGCACATTCTCCCTGTGTCTGCGTGGATTTCCTCTGGGTGCTCTGGTTTCCTTCCACAGTCAAATATGTGTAGGTTAGGTGGATTGGCCATGCTAAATTCTCCCTTAGTGTTCAAAGATGTGCAGGTTAGGGTGGATTGGCCGTGCTAAATTCTCCCGTAGTGTTCAAAGATGTGTAGGTTAGGGTGGATTGGCCATGCTAAATTGCCCCTTAATGCCCAAAGATGTGCAGGTTAGGGTGGATTGGCCATACTAAATTGCCCCTTAGGGTCCAAAGATGTGCAGGTTAGGGTGGATTGGCCATGCTAAATTGCCCCTTAGGGTCCAAAGATGTGTACGTTAGGTGGATTGGCCATGCTAAATTGCCCCTTGGGGTCCAAAGATGTGTAAGTGAATTGGCCATGCTAAGTTGCCCCATAGTGTCAGGGGAATTGGCAGGGTAAATATATGGGGTTATGGGGATTGGGCCTGGGTGGGATTGTGGTCAGTGCAGACTCAATGGGCTGAATGGAGAGATTCCATGATTTGAACCCTGCATGCCACAAAGCTAACACTGATCCCCAAACCCTTGGTGGAATTTTAAACTGGGGCAAGGCCAATTTTGATGGTATCAGGCAGGAACTTTCAACAGTTAATTGGAGGAATATGTGGGAAGGCAAAAAGGCGTTTGGTAAGTGGGAAGCTTTCAAAAATGTGTTAATCAGGGTTCAGGGTGAGCGTATTCCTCTTCGAGTGAAGGGCAAGGCTGGTCGAAGCAGGAAACCTGGGTGACTTGGAATATTAAGGTTCCGGTCAAGAGCCTCATAGATAGCTGGGATCAAGTAAATCTCTTGAAGAATATAGAGGGTGTAGGAGTAGAGTTAAGAGAGAAATCAGGAGGGCAAAAAAGGTACATGAGATTGACTTGGCAAATAGGGAAAAGGAGAATCCAAAGAGCTCCTACAAATACAGAAAGGCCAAAAGAGTAACTAGGGAGAGAGTAGGGCCTCATTAAGCATTAACAAGGCCCTTTATGTGTGGATCCACAAGAGATGGGTGAGATCCTAAATGAACATTTCTCAGCAGTATTTACTGTTGAGAAAAGCATGGATTTTCGGGAACTTTGGGAAATATGCCTTGAGGAGTGTACATATTACAGAGAAGGAGGTGCTGGAAGGGCATCAAGGTAAATAAATCCCCAGGACCTGATGAAGTGTATCCCAGGACACTGTGGGAGGCTGAGAGGAAATTGCGGGTCCCCTAGCAGAGATATTTGAATCATTGATAGTCACGGGTGAGGTGCCTGAAGATTGGAGGGTTTGCCTTTGTTTAAAAAGGGCTGCAGGGAAAAGCCTGGGAACTACAGGCCAGTGAGCCTCACATCTGTGGTGGGTAAATTATTGGAAGGTATTTTGAGAGACAGGATCTGCAGGCATTTAGAGATGCAAGGATTGATTAGGGACAATCAGCACGGCTTTGTGAGTGGAAAATAATGTCTCACAAATTTGATTGAGTTTTTTGAAGGGGTGACCAAGAAGGTAGATGAGGGCACTGCAGTTGATGTTGTCTACATGGACTTTAGCAAGGCCTTTGACAAGGTATCGCGTGTAGGTTGTTGCATAAGGTTAAATCTCACAGGAGCCAGGGTGGAGTAGCCAAATAGATACAAAATTGGCTTCTTGACAGAAGAGGATGATTGTAGAGGGTTGTTTTTCAAACTGGAGGCCTGTGACCAGTGGTGTGCCTCAGGGATCAGTGCTGGGTCCACTGTTATTTGTCATTTATGTGAATGATTTGGATGAGAATATAGGAGGCACGGTTAGTAAGTTTGCAGATAACACCAAGATTGGTGGCATAGTGGACAGTGAAGAAAGTTATCTCCAATTGCAACGGGATCTTGATTAATTGGGCCAGTGGGCTGACAAATGGCAGATGGAGTTTAATTTAGATAAATGTGAGGTGATGCATTTAGAGATGATGAACTAGAGGGCATAGGTTTAAGGTGAGAGGGGAGAGATATAAAAGTGTCCAGAGGGGCAATTTTTTTTCACACAGAGGGTGGTGGGTGTCTGGAATGAGCTGCCAGAGGCGGGTACAATTTTGTCTTTTAAAAAGCATTTAGATAGTTACATGGATAAGGTGGGGATACAGGGATATGGGCCAAATACGGGCAATTGGGACTAGCTTAGGTGTTAAATAAAAAGGGGCGGCATGGGCAAGTTGGGCTGAAGGGCCTGTTTCCATGCTGTAACCTCTATGACTCTACTTCCTTGTAGTCTTGATCAGAGCAGGAATCTTACTAAGCTGTGATACATTATCATTGCACACTGCAGCATACTGTGTGTGTGTCCTTGCACACTATAATATAGACCAAATGTATCCTTGCAAACTATAAAGACTAACACGAGTTCTGACACATAATAATGGGATGAAGGAGTACAATATAAGAGGTAGGAGTCTTAGCTGTGTTGTAGAGCAGAAGGATCTCAGGGTCCGGGTTCATAGGACTCTTAAATCGGCCTCGCAGGTGGACGAAGTGGTCAAGAAGGCGTACAGTGTACTGGCCTTCATTAATCGAGGAATAGAGTTTAGGAGTCAGGAGGTAATGATGCAGCTCTATAAGACTCTTGTCAGACCCCAGTTGGAGTATTGTGCGCAGTTCTGGTCGCCTCATTATAGGAAGGATGTAGAGGCTATTGAGAGAGTTCAGAGGAGATTTACAAGGATGCTGCCTGGATTGGGAGGCAGGCCTTATGAAGATAGGTTGAGGGAGCTGGGACTCTTCTCACTGGAGAGACGTAGGTTGAGAGGCGACCTGATAGAGGTTTATAAAATGTTGAGAGGAATAGATAGGGTGGACTCTCAGAGACTATTTCCCCGAGCTGAAATGGTCACTACGAGAGGACACAGATTTAAGGTGCAGGGAAGCAAATACAAAGGAGATGTCAGGGGTAGGTTTTTCACTCAGAGGGTGGTGAGTGAATGGAACCGACTGCCGTCGGAGGTTGTTGAGGCAAACTCACTGGGGTCTTTTAAGAGACTTCTGGATGAGTATATGGAAAAGAATAGGATAGGGGGTTATAGATAGGTCTGTGGATTGGTAGATGTGATTGGCGCAACTCGTGGGACGAAGGGCCTGTTTGTGTTGTATTGTTCTATGTTCTATAATAAAGTCAATCACACATGTCCTCCCACAGAGTAAGGCGCATTACATGTCCTTGCACATAGAAAAGCGCATCACGCATATATTTCTGCATAGTTAACTCCCTGAATGGGTGTAAATTGGGAGAGGGGAGTGTGCAGAGGGACCTGGGTGTCCTTGTGCACCAGTCACTGAAAGTAAACATGCAGATGAGCAGGCGGTAAAGAAGGCTAATGGTATTTTGGCCTTTATTATGAGAGGTTTTGAGTACAGGAGCAGGGATGTGTTGTTGCGATTATACAGGGCCTTGGTGAGGCCACACCTAGAGTATTGTGTGCAGTTTTGGTCTCCTTTTCTGAGGAAGGATGTTCTTGCTCTCGAGGGAGTGCAGGAAAGGTTTACCAGGCTGATTCCGGGGAGACTCATGTATGAAGAGAGATTGACTCGGTTAGGACGGTTTTCGCTGGAGTTCAGACGAATGAGGGGGGATCTCATAGAGATTTATAAAATTCTAACAAAACTATACAGGGTAGATGCAGGGAGATGTTCCCGATGGTGGGGGGAGTCCAGAACCAGGGGTCACAGTCTGAGGACGGAGGGTAGACTATTGAGGACGGAGGTGAGGAGATATTTTTTCACCCGGTGAGCCTGTGGAATTCATTCCCACGGGAAATAGTTGATGCCAAAACATTGAATATATTTGAGAACCCAAAGAGAAAATGCTGGAAAATCTCAGCAGGTCCAGCAACATCTGTAAGGAGAGAAAAGAGCTGATGTTTCAAGTCCAGCTTTAACAAAGGGTCATCTGAACGCGAAACATCAGCTCTTTTCTTCCAGATGCTGCCAGACCTGCTGAGATTTTCCAGCATTTTCTCTTTTGGTTTCAGATTCCAGCATCCACAGTATTTTATGGATGTATTGGAGAGGAGGCTGGATGTAGCACTTGGGGGTGAACGGGATTATGGGGAGAAAGCAGGATTGGGCTATTGAGTTGGACAATCAGCCATGATGGTGGTGAATGGGGCAGCAGGTTCAAAGGGCTGAATGGCCTCCTCCTGCTCCGATCCTCTATGTTTCTATGTAAAGTTCAGCACGCATGTCGTGTTACATGTGCCTTGAGTGTCCTTGCCACATGTTACATGAATGATTCTGTCAGTCATTTTGGCCTCACCCAAATGTGAGATGATGGACGAGATTGAGGAAGTTACTCAGGTTAATTGTGCAAGGCGTTAAAAGGTTCAAACGCCAGACCGATGAGTCGAAAAGGAGCTTGCGCGAAAACATTTTGAGATGACATTGCACAGAAGCAATGGATTGCAAACTCCAAGAACAAAATGGCTGCCTCCGGGAGATAAATCACCCTTTGGCCTGTAACAGCTTAGGGTGATTCAAGCTAACATTAATTACTTGTCCTGCACCATGAAAACACTTACAGACAAGCCTTACATGGTGCTCCAGGTGATCCGAATGGTGCCAATGTTTGCTTTTGTTCGGAACAAGTTCCAAATGGCTTAGCAGCCTGCAAAAAAGCCCATCATTTATTGAAATGAACAGTGTGAGACGGATCACCATAAATCACCACACGTTTACACTTCCAAATTATTGGCCCATCTCACTCTGGGTGCAGAAAAGATTTACACCAATAATACCACAGATGTTCGGCTCATCGACAGAGAGAAAGCTGAGGACTGACCTTGTAGGGGTCACTGAAACTGTGCAGGCGTGGATTTAGAGATGTTCCCATGGAATGGTCATGGAACAGAGATGGCTACTTGGTACATTTTCCCTCTGCTGCCTCACTGAAGGAGTAATTTACTGAATGCCATTGTGCCCACCTTCTCCCTGCACATTCTTCTTTTTCTGATAACAATACAATTCCCTCCTGTCTCCACCACACTCTCAGACAGTACATTCCAGATCCTAACCACTCACTGTGTGAATCTGTCTCCACCACACTCTCAGAGAGTACATTCCAGATCCTAACCACTCACTGTGTGAATCTGTCTCCACCACACTCTCAGACAGTACATTCCAGATCCTAACCACTCACTGTGTGAATCTGTCTCCACCACACTCTCAGACAGTACATTCCAGATCCTAACCACTCACTGTGTGAATCTGTCTCCACCACACTCTCAGACAGTACATTCCAGATCCTAACCACTCGCTGTGTGAAGCTGTCTCCACCACACTCTCAGAGAGTACATTCCAGATCCCAACCACTCGCTGTGTGAATCTGTCTCCACCACACTCTCAGACAGTACATTCCAGATCCCAACCACTCCCTGTGTGAAATATTTTTTTTCCTTGTGTCTTCATTGCTTCTTTAGCCAATCCCTTAAATTTGTATCACTCTCATTCTCAATCCTTCCACCAATGGGGACAGTTTCTTCCTGTCTGCTCTATCCAATCCCCCCATGATTTTGAACATCCCTATCAAATCTCCTAACCTTCCCTTCCCCAAGGACAACAGTCCCAACTTCTCCAATCTATCCATGCCACTGAGGTTTCTAATCGCCGGAACCATTCTCCTGAACCTTTACACAGCCTCTGAAACATCATCAAATCCTTCTGAAATACTCCGATTGCGGTTGATGCACTGTTTTATGCAGATTTAACATAACTTTGCACTGTTGCAATCTATGTCCCCATTTATAAAGCTTAAGATATCATTTGTATACATTATTAACTCTCTCTCCACCTGCCCTGCCACTTTCAATGACTTGTGTACTTATACACCCAGGTTCCTGTGCTCCTGCACTCCATTTGGAATTGTACCCTATACTCAAAAGTGGCTGGAATTTTCTAGCCACTTGGACCATGGGATCTTTTCGTCTCGCCAATGGTGAACGCCTGCTGTAGGTTTCCCGGCAGTGGGTGGTGCATAGAACAGGATACCCCATTCACAGTGGTAGAGGCAGAGGATCCTGCCAATGATAGGTGGTCTCCGCCACCGCGAAACCACGCCACGGGTACGCTCGGCAAATCCCGCCCATTGTCTCCCTGAAACTTTCTCCTTGGCTAAGGCAGATTCATTTCAAATTTCAAATGCATCAGTGTCACTTTTTGGTCCCTGAAATGCCCCCAATCCACCTTTTCATAGATTACATAGGATTCTACGGTGCAGAAGGAGGCCATTCAGCCCATTGAGTCTGCATCAACTCTCTGAAGAACACTGCACTGCTCTAGCCCCTTAACTCCATGCATTGATCATGGCCAGTCGATATCTTTGGACACTGAGGGACAATTTAGTATGGCCAATCCCCTCAACCTGCACATCTTTGGAAACTAAGGGGCAATTTAGCATGGCTAATCCGCCCTAACCTACACATCTTCGGACACTAAAGGACAATTTAGCATGGCCAATCCCTCCTAACCTGCACATCTTGGACACTAAGGGACAATTTAGTATGGCCAATCCACCCTAACCTACACATCTTCGGACACTAAAGCAATTTAGCATGGCCAATCCCTCCTAACCTGCACATCTTTGGACACTAAGGGACAATTAGCATGGCCAATCCACCAACCTACACATCTTTGGACACTAAGGGGCAATTTAGCATGGCAATCCCCTAACCTGCACATCCTGGACACTAAGGGACAATTTAGCATGGCCAATCCACCCTAACCTACACATCTTTGGACACTAAGGGACAATTTAGCATGGCCAAACCCCCTAACCTGCACATCCTTGGACACTAAGGGACAATTTAGCACGGCCAATCCACCTAACCTGCACATCTTTGGACACTAAGGGACAATTTAGCACGGCCAATCCATCCTAACCTGCACATCTTTGGATACTAAGGGACAATTTAGCATGGCCAATCCCCCTAACCTACACATCTTTGGTCTATTCTATTCTTTCCCCATAGATGGTGTCGGGCCTGCTGAGACTTTCCAGTATTTTCTGTTTTTTTACATTTCTGATTTGCTTTGACCGAAAGCCTGACTCTGCCTTGGCCCGCAACGGTGCAGCAAAGATCGACATTGGCGTGTTGTAGGGGGGGTAGAGTTTGTCCTATGATTGCGCAAGTTTTAAATTGCACCTTCTTTTTAGGCTGCACTTAATTTCTTTCAATTTCGAATGCCCAGTCACATCTCCGCACTGAGAAACAAGATAGGGGCACTAATCGGCATGTTTGAAAAGTGCTCAGCTCACAAACAGAGCCCGCCGGCGTAACTCTCAGGGCAACCTCGCCTCTGGTTCTATTTTCTGGTCTGCTGTGTATTTTCTTTGCCGAAGGAACAGTACAGCTTATCTTCCTACGCCTGGAAGTGTTTAAGTGACATATGATCCCTGTGTTGGAGCTTGTGCTGTTGGCATCTCACAACGGGAGCCTGAGTCAAGAATTCATTGCCGTTTTCCAAAGACTACACAAGGCCTGCAGAGGGTTGGAATGCACACGTTCAGCTAAGGGTACCTGAGCCACCAGCAGCCACACATTACTGACACATTGCCCACCCTCCTCTCTATGCTCTGGACAGCGTGCCCCCTGGCAGTCAGTCAGACAAAGCGCCTGAATACATGGTGGGAGCGACCAGAGAATATTCACAAAAAGAGAAATCCGTCGGCAGTGAGAAAGGTTAAAGGAGAGTATTCTTCTCCTCAAAGCGGCTTCGGAGCACAAAACAAGCCAAGCGCAAGACTTGCATTTTTCTTCCACCTTTCGGGCAATCCCAAAGCACTTCCCACTTTCAGAAGTACTTTCGAAGGACAGAATCATAGAATCGCCACAGTGCAGAAGCAGGCCATTCAGCCCATCGAGTCTGCACCGACCACATTCCCACCCAGGCCAATTCACATATTCCCATGCATTTACCCTGGCTAATCCCCCTAACACTAAGAGACAATTTTGCATGGCCAATCCACCTAACTTACATATCTTTGGACACTAAGGGACAATTTAGCATGGCCAATCCACCCTAACCTACACATCTTTGGACACTAAGGGACAATTTAGCATGGCCAATCCACCCTAACCTACACATCTTTGGACACTAAGGGACAACTTAGCATGGCCAATCCACCCTAACCTACACATCTTTGGACACTAAGGGACAATTTAGCATGGCCAATCCACCCTAACCTACACATCTTTGGACACTAAGGGACAATTTAGCACGGCCAATCCACCCTAACCTGCATATCTTTGGACACTAAGGGACAATTTAGCATGGCCAATCCACCCTAACCTGCACATCTTTGGACACTAAGGGACAATTTAGCATGGCCAATCCACCCTAACCTACACATCTTTGGACACTAAGGGACAATTTAGCATGGCCAATCCACCCTAACCTACACATCTTTGGACACTAAGGGACAATTTAGCATGGCCAATCCACCCTAACCTACACATCTTTGGACACTAAGGGACAATTTAGCACGGCCAACCCACCCTAACCTACACATCTTTGGACACTAAGGGACAATTTAGCATGGCTGATCCACCTGACTTGCACATTTTCAGACTGTGGGAGGAAACCGGAGCATCCGGAAGAAATCCACGCAGATACAGGGGAGAAGTTGCAGACTCCACACAGTCGCCCATGGCTGGGATCAAAGCTGGGTCCCTGGCCCTGTGAGACAGCGGTGCTAACCACTGTGCCACTGTGCCACTTAGTTTCGACTAATTCGTTGAGTTTCGACTAAATATCCAGCAGATGTGTGTTCAGATCCAGCACAGCAGGTGCGGAATTTAAATGCAGTGGAATAAAACAGCTTGTGTCGATCATGGTGATATGCTGGATTGTTGCAAAAACCCACCTGTTTCACTGATGTCCTTCAGGGAAGGAAATCTGCCATCCTTACCCAGTTTGGCCTCTGTGTGACTCCAGAGTCACAGCAATGTTGTTAACTCTCAACTGCCTTTTGAAATGGGCTGGCAAGGATTTCAGTTGTTTCACTGGCTTCTCAAGTGTGCATTTAGGGATGGGCAATGATTGCTGGCCTTGTTAATGACTGAATAAATCGTAAAACCATTGATGGGTATCAGGTCTTTGTTGCTGCCATCCCCCCCGTTGTGTTCGCTGGAGGTTGCAGTTTGATCTTGTACCCAGAGAGGTTCCAAATAATCATGACTCAAACAATTGACCTTTAATCTAATGTATTTTTTTTGTTAACAGCTTCTTTCAATTTGACTTGATTTCTGTTGATTGCTTTTGGAGCCTTTGCAAGAGAAGCAGCATAAAGATTGGTGATGAACTGCCAACAGTGAGGATGGAACCTTTTACTTTGAGGAGGAGCTGACAACTGCCTGTGTTCAAAAGATGGTACTCACCAATGTTCTCAGAGTCGAAGGAATGTTCAAGCCAGTGTTGAAACTTGTTCTCCGTCCAAATAGCCATGGTACTGACACCATTCCAGCTCAACACTGAAGAATCTATCCAAGGGAAGCTAAATAGCTCAAACTACAAACATATGTGCCTTCTGTGTTGCAATCCCAAATCTACACATCTTTGGACTAAGGAGCAATTTAGCATGGCCAATCCACCCTAACCTGCACATCTTTGGACACTAAGGGGCAATTTAGCACGGCCAATCCACCCTAACCTACACATCTTTGGACACTAAGGGGCAATTTAGCACGGCCAATCCACCCTAATCTGCACATCTTTGGACACTAAGGGACAATTTAGCATGGCCAATCCACCCAACCTGCACATCTTTGGACACTAAAAGCAATTTAGCATGGCCAATCCACCCTAACCTACACATCTTTGGACACTAAGGGGCAATTTAGCAGGCCAATCCACCCAACCTGCACATCTTTGGACACTAAGGGGCAATTTAGCATGGCCAATCCACCCTAACCTACACATCTTTGGACACTAAGGGGCAATTTAGCATGGCCAATCCACCCTAACCTACACATCTTTGGACACTAAGGGACAATTTAGCACGGCCAATCCACCCTAACCTACACATCTTTGGGACACTAAGGGGACAATTTAGCATGGCCAATCCACCCTAACCTACATATCTGTGGACACTAAGGGACAATTTAGCATGGCCAATCCACCCTAACCTACACATCTTTGGGTACTAAACGAGCAATTTAGCACGGCCTGTCCCCCTAAGTTACACATCTTTGGACACTAAGGGGCAATTTAGTATGACCATTACATCTAACTTGCACATTTTTGGAGTGTGGGAGGAAACCGGAGCACCCCGAGGAAACTCCACGCAGACACGCGGAGAACATGCGAATGGCACACAGAAATTTTGTGTAGCAATCTTCCTTCTCACAATGCGATGGGTTGAAAAGCGGCCAAATGGTTACCTCAGCTGGCAACTTCTAGCCAGCCTATTAAGGACCCCGTGGCTTGGCCGATGCTCGCCTGAGGCAAATTATCACAGCATGCACAGCAGATGCTCAGGAACCAAATTGACTGAATGTGGTAAATTGTGGCTGTTCCCTTCTCCAATTTGTGGGCTGGCAGCTGAAGGAATGATGGTGAAAACTTCCAGATTGTAAAAAAAATCTCAGCTGATTCACTAATACCCCCCTGCGAGCCAGACTTCCCCTCCCCGAATCTGGGCCTACACCCGATTCTTGAACCACACTCTGTAGTTAAATCTTCACGCTGTCTCGGCAAGTCAGACAAGAAATATTATCTTGCTGAGTCGTGGCCAAGGGCAATTATGACAAATTTAATGGGTGGTGGCGGAGAGAATTGCCAATGGCTTCAACTCCTCTCCGCTTAGGAGTTGAAAAAAAAGGTCTGATTCTAGATCTTAAGTGACTCCCGCACATGTGTGGACATTGTATGTTAGATTTCCCTGTCTAGACTCACATTGGGATCTTTAGGGTGGCACCAGGAAGTTCCACACCCGTCTCCTTGCCCGAGGGCTGCTGATGGGACGCAAGATGGCCGCCAAAAGAGAAAATGCTGGAAAATCTCAGCAGGTCTGGCAGCATCTGTTTCAAGTCCAGGTGACCCTTTGTCAAGGCAGAGAAAATGGGAGATATTTATACTGCAGGGGGAGGGAATGAAAGATGAGTTATTGCCTCAAACTCAAGGGGAAAGGTTGCTAATGGCAGCCCATCGAGAGAATAGAAGGGCGGAATGGCCAAAGGACAGAGAAGCTGGAATCAGAGGGTAAGCTGTGACAGACAAAGATGTTGGGGGAGGGGGGGAGATGGGTGGGAGAGAAGTAATATTGAGAAAAGAGGGAGAAAAGGGGAAGTAAAGGGGGAGAAAAGGTAAAAAAAGGGGAAAAGAGTGACGGGGGATAACAAAAGAAAAATAAAGAAAGAAATGGCCACCATTGTCTGGCTCTCTGTCAGGGAATGTCAGACTCGAAACTGGAAACCCCCGCCAGAGATCAATGGACCTTTGCATTCCCCTCCCCTCCCCCCTCCACCAACCTCCCCACCTCCACCCCCATACACATACGCACACACACACACGCACACACAAGCTCGCTATGATTCCCGTGGCGGGCGGGTCTGGAAGATTCCCCTCTGCATTACTGTGGCTTCAAAAGCTCAGTTGTGTCTTTTGGGTGGGCACAGGGGGTTAACCCCGGCACTGTGGTGAATATTTATTTCCTCAACCAATATCAGTAAGAAAACAGCAGGGAGTCACGATCACATCACTGACAGTGGGATCTTGCTGTGCGCAAAGGACACAGAGGGGTGGCACTGTGGTACAGTAGTGGGTGGCTCTGTGGCACATTGATGGGGCAGCACAGTGGCACACTGGTGGGTTGGCACAGTGGCACAGTAGAGTGGGCAGCTCGGTGGCACAGTGTAGGGTGGCACAGTGACACATTGGTGGCACATGATAGTAGCACAGTGGCGGCACAGAATGGGGGTACATTGGTCACATGGCATAGTGGCACAGTGGTGGTATGGCACAGTGGCGCAGTGGTTAGCAATGCTGCCTCACAGCGCCAGGGACCTCGGTCCAATTCCCATCATGGGTCACTGTCTGTATGGAGTTTGCACATTCTCCCCATGTGTGCGTGGGTTTCCTCCGGGTGCCCCGGTTTCCTCCCAAAGATGTGCGGGTTAGGCCATGTTAAATTCTCCCTTGTGTTAGGGGGTTAGCAGAGTAAATATGAGGGGTTACGGGAATAGGGCCTGGGTGGGATTATGGTTGGTGCAGACGTGATGGGCTGAACGGCCTCCTTCTGTACTGTAAGGATTCTATGATATTCCTGGGATGGCAGGTCTGTCATATGAGGAGAAACTAAATCGGTTCAGATTATATTCACTGGAGTTTCGAAAAGGGAGAGGGGATCTGATAGAAACTAGATTGTGGCTGGTGCAGACCCGATGGGCCGAATGACCTCCTTTTGCACTGTGGAGATTCTAGGATTCGATGAAAATGGCTGCTGCGTTTCTGATTGCACCTCCAAATGTACATTTCCGGCTGGAGAGGGCTGTTCTCACGGTGCTACACAAATGCAAATCTTTTGAGGTAGGTTAAATTCAGTGTAAGATTAACCCTCACCTTGACAACTCTTAAAAGGGGCCTTAAAAAGACTCTTGCCACTTTGAGGAGCATACGAACAGTCCGAATCTCTCCCCCATCTCTTCCTGCAGCTGGAAACTTGGTCATTGTCTTATCTCTCTTCAGGACCCAGGGAAAGGCCGTCTGCGGCTGAGCCAGTTTATTTCTCATTTTTCCCTTTGATCCTCATTGGTTTTCACAGCCAACTTAGATGAGGTTAGCAGACATGCACTTGACAAAAGTAATCGCAAGTGATGAGCCAGCAAGTGGCCACATTGCTTCAGGAAAAAGGTAAACAATGCGCTCTGCCTAGAAGCAACTTACAAACAGTCAGAAACCACAAACCCGTCACTCAGAGTGAGTTAGGACGGCAAAGCTTCATCCCTAACACTAACTACAGCTGGTTACAGCTCATCCTCTGCCCTGTACTGAATTTCCATGATTCTAGCTCCCCCTCCCCAAGCCACACACAAAGTAAGAAAGGCCCAGGCTTAATCCCGGCCTACGTGCTAGGCCCAGAGTAGTATTGATGGGATTTCTTTTTATTCATTCGGGGGACACGGGTGTCGCTGGCTTGGCCAGCATTTATCACCCATCTCTAGTTGCCCGAGAGCAGTTAAGAGTTAACCATGTTGTGGTGGCTCTGGGGTTACATGTAGGCCAGACCGGATAAGGGCAGCGAACCTTTGAGGAGGATGGCGATAGACTTTAGGGTGATATATTCAGACTGGAGGGGTAGACATGGGCAAGATGATACTTAATATAGAAAAGTGTGAAGAATTGTTTTGACAGGAAGACTAGTGAGATGCAATATCAGATACAAATGTAAAAGGCAGGGTGGCACAGTGGTTGGCACTGCTGCCTCACAGCGCCAGGGTTCAATTCTGCTTTTGGGTCACTGTGGAGTTTGCATGTTCTCCCCCGTGTCTGCATAGGTTTTCTCCGGGTGCTGCGGTTTCCTCCCACAGTCCAAAGCTGCACAGCTAAGGTTGACTGGCCGTGCTAAATTGTCCCTTAGTGAAGGAGAGATTAGTAGGATAAATATGTGGGGAAATGGGAATAGAGCCTGGGTGGGTTTGTGGTTGTGAAGTTGCATATGTAAGGTTAGAAATGTGGTGCTTGACAAATGTAGAAAAGAAATGCTGAGGAAACAAACTATAGCATTACCTCTTGAAAAAGCAAGCGTGTTGTGCGTGGGTTTTTAATTGCAGGGAGCAGCCAGCAGAAGCCGATTTTTGTAACGTTTGTACCAAAGCCTAGCAGTCAGTGTTCCAACCGCACAAAACAGGCTTTTGAATTAGACCAGTGAGTTTAAAGCAAGCACGCGGAGACATAGAAGCAACAGAATTCAAATGTGAGGCTTGTCGACAGCCTCAAGCCACTAAGTTTGCAGGAATACTGTGAAGTAATTCAGATATAAACTGGGAGAAGGTGGAGGGGGAAACTGCCAGAATATGCTTGCCAACTCTTGACTCAGAAGGAGGGGAAGGCGAGGCCCTGGTGTAAATCCCGCAGCTTCATGTACGTCTTCATAAAATCGCCATCTGAATAGAGAGAGACACCAACACGGAAAGTATTCCTGGCAGGAGCATCACCGGAGAAAGTTCATACTTCCAAAAGACGCTTGTTTGTATATTAGTGAGTGAATTCTGTAGCGATTCATTTCATGGTTCCTGAAGGAGTCTTGTAACATTTGAACAGCATTCAATTGGGATTTTATTCAGTTTGTTAATTATTTTAATAAGGTTGTCACGGTTTTAAAATAAAGACCTGTTAATTGTTCACGATGGAGAGTGTCAGGTCCCACTTTCATTTACCAAAGCCAGTAATTTCTGACTACCTCACACACATTCGGACAATGGGGGGGGGGGTTCCAAAAGTCACGCAGGCATAAAAGTCACCACCGTGGCGTAACACTGCCCGGTAGCTTCGAACCAACGATGATTGGGATCAGTAAGACAGATGAAATCAGGTTGCCATCTGTTGGGATCTTGCTGTGTACAAATCAGCTTTTCCGACCTCACAACAGTGACCGCACTTCAAAAAGAAAGTCCCTTTTCTTCAGCTTTTGAGACTTTCTGAGGGCCCAAGGGTGCTGTGGAAATGCAGGTCAGTTGTTGTTGTTAACAACAGTTAAACCCCGCCCCCGCCACCTTGTATTCTACTTCCCTCTGTCAGGGTGGAAAGGGGCACAGCAACCCTTTGGGCTGCGCTGGCATGCCACTCGGCACGGGGCGGCGGGTGGAGCATGTTTGGGCAATGCCACTCACGCTTTGACTGGCGCGACGTCACCGTTGGCCGTGCCAGCCTGCCACGCCTCACGGAGAGAGCGTCAGGGTTGCGTGCTGCAGCTCACCAGCCGTGGGAATGGAAGGGGAAGCCAACTCCCTCGGTTCCCATCTCTGGACTTCTCGGTCTGGTGAACTCCTGCCTGCTTTTTATTTTCTCAAGTCTGGCATCCCAGCGAAAGCCAAGAAAACAAACACTTAAACCTATATATAGCAGAATGGCTGTCTCGCTGCCAGCCTGAGGGATTTAATAGGTGTTTTTTTCCCCACTTTTCCCTGTTGGAAAACACACTAAATAGAGCAAATGAAAAAGGACTATTATTCATCGAGACATACAGAGCAGCCTATCATTGTGGGTGCCACAAATCTAGGTCAGGACTGTCACATCTCCATACTGAATCTTCCCACTTCATAGAATCCCTACAGAGCAGAAGGAGGCCATTCCACCCATCCTAGGATCCCTACAGAGCAGAAGGAGGCCATTTAACCCATCCTAGAATCCCTACAGAGCAGAAGGAGGCCATTCCACCCATCCTAGGATCCCTACAGAGCAGAAGGAGGCCATTTAACCCATCCTAGAATCCCTACAGAGCAGAAGGAGGCCATTCCAGCCATCCTAGGATCCCTACAGAGCAGAAGGAGGCCATTCCACCCATCCTAGGATCCCTACAGTGCAGAAGGAGGCCATTCCACCCATCCTAGGATCCCTACAGTGCAGAAGGAGGCCACCTAACCCATTCTAGAATCCCTACAAAGCAGAAGGAGGCCATTTCACCCATCCTAGAATCCCTACAGAGCAGAAGGAGGCCATTCTGCCCATCCTAAATCCCTACAGAGCAGAAGGAGGCCATTCCGCCCATCTAGAATCCCTACAGTGCAGAAGGAGGCCATTCATCCATCCTAGAATCCCTACAGTGCAGAAGGAGGCCATTCCACCATCCTAGAATCCCTACAGTGCAGAAGGAGGCCATTTAACCATCCTAGAATCCCTACAGTGCAGAAGGAGGCCATTCCACCCATCCTAGAATCCCTACAGTGCAGAAGGAGGCCATTCCACCCATCCTAGAATCCCTACAGTGCAGAAGGAGGCCATTTCACCCATCCTAGAATCCCTACAGTGCAGAAGGAGGCCATTCCACCCATCCTAGAATCCCTACAGTGCAGAAGGAGGCCATTTCGCCCATCCTAGAATCCCTACAGTGCAGAAGGAGGCCATTTCACCCATCCTAGAATCCCTACAGTGCAGAAGGAGGCCATTCCACCCATCCTAGAATCCCTACAGTGCAGAAGGAGGCCATTCCGCCCATCCTAGAATCCCTACAGTGCAGAAGGAGGCCATTCCACCCATCCTAGAATCCCTACCGTGCAGAAGGAGGCCATTCCGCCCATCCTTGAATCCCTACAGTGCAGAAGGAGGCCATTCCACCCATCCTAGAATCCCTACAGTGCAGAAGGAGGCCATTCCGCCCATCCTTGAATCCCTACAGTGCAGAAGGAGGCCATTCCGCCCATCCTAGAATCCCTACAGCACAGAAGGAGGCCATTTCACCCATCCTAGGATCCCTACAGTGCAGAAGGAGGCCATTCGGCCCATTCAGCCTGCACCAACTACAATCCCATCCCTACTTCTGTAACCACACATTTTTACCCTGCTAATCTCTCAACACTAAGGGGCAATTTAGGATGGCCAATCCCCCTAACCTGCACATCTTTGGAGTGTGGGGGAAATCCGGAAAGAAACCCACGCAGACACGGGGAGAATGTGCAAACTCCACACAGACAGTGACCCAAACCGGGGATCGAACCCAGGTCCCTGGCGCTCTGAGGCAGCAGCGCTAACCCACTGTGCCACTGAGTTGACCCTTGCTTTACAAAAATCTCAATGACCCCTATCCTCAACAGCTTTTGTGGAGGAAAGTTCCTGATTTCCTCTCCCATTTCTGTTTGAAAAGTGCTTCCTGTCCTCAGCTCTGAGCGGCTGGCCTCTCCACACCAAGGAAATATTTTCTCTGTCTATTAACCCTGCCAATTACTGAACCGATCAGGAACCCAACGTGATAGAAACGCAATGTGTCTTCAAACATGCTCTTAGTTGCATGGGACATGAATAATTGGAGTTATTGACTAACCTTAGCCCTCGCTGTCCCATCAGTTAATCTACACAACCCCGGATATGAACAAGATCCCCGTTTGCCTGACGGATCAGGATATTGGGACATGCACTGAATAAAAGAGCACCGCACTCGGTGAAAGCAGTCTTACCCTTGGCGATGGGTGCTGAGGTAGCAAGGAGGCGAGGAACATGAAAATCCCAGAGACCTGAGGGAGAACTGGCTAAAGACTAGGCCGCAGCGAGCCAGAGTCAAAACAGCAGAGTGTGCGAGATGATCCTCGGCTGAGAGAACAGCACAAGAGAGGGCCAAAGTGGCGGGAGACAGGGAAGCCAATGCAGACGGGGAGTGGGGAAAGGATTTAGGCAGGTTGAATTGAACTTAGTAGCTGAGATGGGATGTACCTTTGTACAATAAGCAGGGTGCAAGAATGTCCCAGTGGGCGCAACCCGGTTTTGGGACAGAGCGTCATGGGGTAAGATGTGTCAATTCAACATTTCAATCCAGTAGGCTGGCCGGAAGTGGTGAAGCCTTCCTACGTTTCCCTCCTTTTATCCTTTGCCATTTATTGGCACAGCAGCAGAGCAGCATAGTGGCACAGTGGTTAGCGCTGCTGCCTTTCAGCGCCAGGGACCTGAGTTTGATTCCCGGCTAGGGTCACTGTCTGTGTGGAGATTACACATTCTCCCCACGTCTGTCTGTGTTTTCTCTGGGTGCTCCAGTTTCCTCCCACAGTCCAAAAATGTGCGGGCTAAGTGGATTGGCCATACTACATTGCCCCTTAGTGTCCAAAGATGTGTAGGTTAGGGTGGATTGGCCATGCTAAATTGTCCCTTAGTGTCCAAAGATGTGCAGGTTAGGGTGGATTGGCCATGCTAAATTGCCCCTTAGCGTCCAAAGATGTGTAGGTTAGGGTGGATTGGCCATGCTAAATTGTCCCTTAGTGTCCAAAGATGTGTAGGTTAGGGTGGATTGGCTGTGCTAAATTGTCCCCTTAGTGTCCAAAGATGTGTAGGTTAGGGTGGATTGGCCGTGCTAAATTGTCCCTTAGTGTCCAAAGATGTGTAGATTAGGGTGGATTGGCCGTGCTAAATTGTCCCTTAATGTCCAAAGATGTGTAGATTAGGGTGGATTGGCCATGCTAAATTGATCCTTAGTCTCCCAGGATGCATGGATTAGTGGGGTAAATAGATGGGATTATGGGGATAAGGCCTGGGTAGGATTGCTGTCAGTGCAGACTCGATGGGCTGAATGGCCTCCTTCTGCACTGTAGGGATTCTGGAGCAAACTCCCACAAACAGCAATGAGGTAGCAACAAGATAAAAGAAATAAAAGGGGATAAAAATAGGCTTCAAACCTATCTGAGCCAGACAGGGCTAATTATTAGCCTTAAATAAATAATGGAGAGTATATTTTTAGCCAGAATTGGTATTCCAAGTTGAAAATTCCATTATTGGGCCTTCAGTGTCACTGATCAAGGCTATAGCGCCATCTGCAGGATTAGCTATGCATACATCATTGTTCAAGGGCACAGTTTCAATATGGGCAAACTGCTTCTCTTTACTGAAAAGGCTACAGCCCATTTACCTTTCACTCATCATTCTGGCACAGGATACGGGCACCGCTGGCAAGGGCTGCATTTGTTGCCCTTCCCGAATCATCCTTTGGCTGAAGGATATGAAAATAGTTCAAAATGGTTATCTAAAGCATGATATAAACACATGCCTTTTTTTTCTACGGCACGGTAGCACAGTGGTTAGCACTGCAGCTTCACAGCGCCAGAAACCTGGGTTCGATTCCCGGCTCGGGTCACGTCTGTGTGGAGTCTGCATGTTCTCCCCGTGTCTGCATGGGTTTCCTCCCACACTCCAAAAGATGTGCAGGTTAGGTGGATTGGCCATGCTAAATTGTCCCTTAGTGTCCAAAGATGTGTTGGTTAGGGTGGATTGGCCATGCTAAATTGCCCCTTAGTGTCCAAAGATGTGTAGGTTAGGGTGGATGGCCGTGCTAAATTGTCCCTTAGTGTCCAAGATGTGTAGGTTAGGGTGGATTGGCCATGCTAAATTGTCCCTTAGTGTCCAAAGATGTGCAGGTTAGGGTGGATTGGCCATGCTAAATTGTCCCTTAGTGTCCAAAGATGTGTAGGTTAGGGTGGATTGGCCATGCTAAATTGTCCCTTAGTGTCCAAAGATGTGTAGGTTAGGGTGGATTGGCCATGATAAATTCCCCTTAGTGTCCAAAGATGTGTAGGTTAGGGTGGATTGGCCATGATAAATTCCCCTTAGTGTCCAAAGATGTGTAGGTTAGGTGGATTGGCCATGATAAATTCCCCTTAGTGTCCAAAGATGTGTAGGTTAGGGTGGATTGGCCATGATAAATTCCCCTTAGTGTCCAAAGATGCGTAGGTTAGGGTGGATTGGCCATGCTAAATTACTCCAAAGTGTTCAAAGATGTGTTGGTTGCGGGGGGAATTAGTGGATAAATAAATAGATGTGGGGCAAGATGCTCAGAAGGAGAGTTGATGCAGGCTCGATGGGCTGAATTGCCCCCTTCTCCCCTGTTGGGATTCTATGCACCCACCATTCTGACACTGACTGAGTGTTGGCCCAGTGGAACCACTGTGGGGGGGAGTGGAGGAGACAACAACCCCCCCCTCCCCCGCCCACACTTTGGGAGAAGTGCATGGGTAAGAGGGTCCAAAGGGTTTGAGGGGGAAAGCTTGGCTGGGGAAGGGAGGAGAAGGGAGGAGATGTGGCTTTGAAACGAAGCTTGCAAACTTTGCCTTTCGATTTACCAGCTGCGAAGAAGGGATCTTACATCATGCTTGCCTTTGCGTGCAGAGAGTGGGCTGGGCATGGAATGCGACTTGGGAATATCCTGTAATATGGAACAGGTCAGGAGCAACACAAATGAAGTTTAGACTCGGAAATAAACAGGATGACTTTACCAGCATTAGAATGCTGTGTGATAGTCTCACACTGAGGTCAGATCATTTATCATTGAAACGGCTGTTTGAGAATTACAGAGATAAGCAAATTCCTGACTTAAACAAACGGTTACCAGTTCCTCATTATCGGCTGGATGCAGGAATTATAACGTTGTCCTATTCTTGCACAGGGCTGAGTGAAAAAAAAGACTCCTTGTTATTTCTGGCAGCCCTAACGTCATGCATATCAGGTTCCATCGAGGGAACCATTGAACTGTGGATTCTGTCTGCAAATTGGCGCCCTCTCGAGGCAACTGGTCAAGCCCATTCGTGATCCTCAAAAACTGTATTACCGTCACTTGAGTAACTTTCACTCCACGTAAGTGCCAGGCATGATGGCACAGTGGCTGGCACTGCTGCCTCACAGCACCAGGGACCCAGCTTCGATTTCCGGCCTCGGGTCACTGTCTGTGTGGAGTCTGCATGTTCTCCCCGTGTCTGCGTGGGTTTCCTCCGGATGCTCCAGTTCCTCCCACAGTCCAAAGATGTGCAGGTTAGGTGTGTTGGCCATACTAAATTGGTCCTTAGTGCCCAAAGATGTGCTGGTTACAGAGAGAAAAATTGGCTTAAATATTTGATTTATTATTGTCACATGTATTAGGATACAGTGAAAAGTATTGTTTCTCTGCGCGCTGTACAGAAAAAGCATACCATTCACAGAGTACTCGGGGGAGAAGGAAAGGAGAGAGCGCAGAATATAGTGCTACAGCTAGGGTGTAGAAAAAGATCAGTTTAATATATGGTAAGTCCATTCAAAAGTCTGACAGCAGCAGGGAAGAAGCTGTTCTTGAATTGGTCAGTACGTGACCTCAGACTGTTGCATCTTTTCCCGATGGAAGAAGGTGGAAGAGAGAATGTCCGGGGTATGTAGGGTCCTTAATGATGCCGGCTGCTTTTCTGAGGCTGTGGGAAGTGTAGATGGAGTCAATGGTTGGGAGGCTGGTTTGCGTGATGGGCTGGGCTTCACTCACGACCTTTTGTAGTTTCTTGCGGTCTTGGTTGGAGCAGATTAATAGGGTGGATAAGAAGACAGATTAGTCAAGGCAGAGAATATAAGAGCAGGGAGGTTAAGCTGTAAATATATAAAACACGAGTTAGGCCACAACTTGAGTCCTGTGTTCAGTTCGGGTCACCTCATTACGGAAAGGATTGCAGTAAGGAGGAAATTTACCAGGATGTTACTACCCAGGACGAGAAAATTGGAGCGATGAGGAAAGATTGGATAGACTGGAATTGTTCTAATTGGATCAGAAGAGGTTGAGGGGAGATTTGATTGAGGTGTGTAGAATTGTTTCCTCCGGAGGAAACCCACACAGACAACTTAATGGTAGCACAGTGGTTAAGTGCCTCACAGCGCCAGGGACCCGGGTTCGATTCCCAGCTTGGGTCACTGTCTGTGCGGAGTCTGCACATTCTCCCCATGTCTCCTCAGGCTGCTCCGGTTTCCTCCCACAGTCCGAAAGACGTGCCGGCTAGGGTGGATTGGCCGTGCTAAATTCTCCTTCTGTGTACCGAAAACAGGAGTGTGGCGACTAGAGGATTTTCGTAGTAACTTTGTTGCAGTGTTAATGTAAACCTACTTGTAACACTAATAAATAAACTGAAAAACATGGGGACAAATGTGGAAACTCCACACAGACGGTGACCCGAGGCCAGAACTGAACTCGGGTCCCTGGCACTGTGAGGTAGCAGTGCTAACCACTGTGCCACCGTGATTTGGGTAGAGGGCAGCGGATGTACAGTTAGTGAGTTAACCCTCAGGAGAACCAGGACGGAGATGTTGGAATCTTGCACTGAAGGCGCAGTTCCCCAAAAAGAAAGCTTTGCACCGATAGCTGCAGAACAGGTTGGCAGCAAGGACCTGTTCACAATCTCGATGAGAATGGCCCCAGCAAGAAAATTAAAATCAGCCTGTTGGTTTGGAGTAGTATCTCTCAGCGTGGTGTCTGATAAGATGCAGGACTGTTCAAAAGAAGCCAGGAAGGGATTTTCATCAGAACTCGCTGGAAGTTTCCAACGTGCTTGCCAACTATTCCTGGAATCATCAGAAATACGTTCCGAAAGGACATCTTCGTAACCTTCCTTCAGGCAAGCGTAGTAGGAAGCCCCCATCCCCCGAACGCACACTCCCTTTCTAGAGTGGCAGCCATTGATCTTTGAACTCCAACCCCTGACTTTAAAGAGATGCCACCGTTCCATGAGTGGAAGCAATGGGTTGCTGATAGTGGAGGCAGGCAAAGGGCTAAATTGCCCCTTAGTGTCCAAAGATGTGCAGGTTAGGTGGATTAGAGGGGAGACGATGTGGGGTTGCGGGGATAGGGCCTGGGTGGGATGTTTTGTCGGGGAGCTGGTAGATATTCGATGGACTGAATGGCCTCCATCTGCAGTGTGGGGATTCTATAATTACAGCGGTGAAACGGTCACTAAAAAAACACAAGTTCTTTCGCCGTCTGCGTGACACGGAATGGTAAAGCTTGTCTCGAGCATACCTGCAAGCTCGTTGTGGACATAACCCAACATGCCAATGACATCTAAACCCCACCCTGAACTTATATCCCGATGTCACATTCCTGTGGACTGCTGGTCAAAATGAATTTGCAATTTATTGTCGTAACCTTGCCTCACTGAGAAGAACCCCATGTTTGAAATTCCCCCTTCTGTCACTCTGCAACCTTTGTTCCAAGTCAGGCCTGTGTTGGCCAGGCCTGAAGTTCTGTTGTTGTTGCAGACAGATACTACTCTGCAGCTCAGCATTCTATTTCCTGTTGTTGTGCTAACTTCGCTTCCTGACAAATGCCAGTAAAAAAGGCTTTTGAAGCCAAGCTAAAGTTCCAAGGAAAAAAATAGCAGCAGAATAATGTCCATTCGAAAATAATATCAAACAGACACTTCAAACAGAATCCTCGAATCCTTACAGTGCAGAAGGAGGATATTCAGCTTATCATCTCTGCACCAATTCTCCAAAAGAGCATCCCATGCAGATCCAATCCCTGCAGCCCCACTAAGGGACAATTTAGCATGACCAATCCCCCTAACCTGCACATCTTTGGACACTAAGGGGCAATTTAGCATGGCCAATCCACCCTAACCTACACATCTTTGGACACTAAGGGGCAATTTAGCATGGCCAATCCACTCTAACCTGCACATCCTCGGACACTAAGGGGCAATTTAGCATGGCCAATCCACCCTAACCTGCACATCTTTGGACACTAAGGGGCAATTTAGCATGGCCAATCCACCCTAACCTACATATCTGTGGACACTAAGGGGCAATTTAGCATGGCCAATCCACCCTAACCTGCACATCTTTGGACACTAAGGGGCAATTTAGCATGGCCAATCCACCCTAACCTGCACATCTTTGGACACTAAGGGGCAATTTAGCATGGCCAATCCACCCTAACCTACACATCTGTGGACACTAAGGGGCAATTTAGCATGGCCAATCCACCCTAACCTACACATCTTTGGACACTAAGGGGCAATTTAGCATGGCCAATCCACCCTAACCTACACATCTTTGGACACTAAGGGGCAATTTAGCATGGCCAATCCACCCTAACCTACACATCTTTGGACACTAAGGGACAATTTAGCATGGCCAATCCACCCTAACCTGCATATCTTTGGACACTAAGGGGCAATTTAGCATGGCCAATCCACCCTAACCTACACATCTTTGGACACTAAGGGACAATTTAGCATGGCCAATCCACCCTAACCTGCACATCTTTGGACACTAAGGGACAATTTAGCATGGCCAATCCACCCTAACCTACACATCTTTGGACACTAAGGGGCAATTTAGCATGGCCAATCCACCCTAACCTACACATCTTAGGTCTCTGGGAGGAGACCCATGCAGATACAGGGAGAACGTGCAGACTCTGCACAGACAGTGACCCAAACGCTTTTGAGCCAAGAACCCATGGCACCCATTGAGAATTACTAGACAAGATTTTTCCCTGCTCTCCAGATGGCACTGACAGAAGTGGTTGATGGTGGCAAGATAAGACCAAAAGGCATAGGAGCAGAATTAGGCCACTCAGTCCATCGAGTGTGTTTATTAACAGGGGGTTTGAGTTTAAGAGCCGTGGGGTTATACAGGACCTTGATGAGACCGGATTTGGAATATTGTGTTCAGTTCTGATCACCTCACTATAAGAAGGATGTGGAAGCATTGGAGAGAGTGCAGAGGAGATTTACCAGAACGCTGCCTGGTTTGGAGGGTAGGCCTTATGAGGAAAGGTTGAGGGAGCTGGGGCTTTTCTCTTTAGAGCGGAGGAGGATGAGAGGTGACTTAATAGAGGTTTATAAGATAATGAGAGGGATTGATAGATTGGACGTGGAGACTCTATTTCCTTGGGTGGTTGTAGCTGTTACTAGGGGGACATAACTATAAGGTTCATGATGGGAGGTATAGGAGGGATGTCCGAGGCAGATTCTTTACTCAGAGAGTGGTTGGGGTGTGGAACTGCTGTGATAGTGGAGTCGGACACTTTAGGAACTTTCAAGCTGTTATTGGATAGGCACATGTAGCACACCAGAGTGATAGGGAGTGGGATAGCTTGATCTTGGGTTCAGGCAAAACTCAGCACAACATCGAGGGCCGAAGGGCCTGTACTGTGCTGTACTGTTCTATGTTCTTTGAGTCTGCTGCACCATTCAATCATGGCTGATATTTTTCTCATCCCCCATTCTCCTGCCTTTTCCCCCTGATCCCCTTATTAATCAGGAACCTATCTATCTCTGTCTTAAAGACACTCAATGACCCAGCCTCCTCCTTCTGCGGCAAAGAGTTCCACACATTCCCCACTCTCTGTCTGAAGAAATTCCTCCCCATCTCTGTTTTAAAGGATCGTCCCTTTAGCCTGAGTTGTGCCCTCTCTGGTTCTAGTTTTTCCTACTAGTGGAAACATCCTCTCCACGTCCACTCTATCCAGGGCCTCGCTGTAAGTTTCAATAAGATCCCCCCCCACTCATCCTTCTAAACTCCCAACAAGTACAGGCCCAGAGTCTGGTAGGGAGATTGAATTTCGGAGCCGCAACGTCATGTTGCAACTGTACAAAACTCTAGTGCGGCCGCACTTGGAGTATTGTGTGCAGTTCTGGTCCCCACATTATAAGAAAGATGTGGAGGCATTGGAGAGGGTACAGAGGAGGTTTACCAGGATGTTGCCTGGTATGGAGGGCAGGTCTTATGAAGAGAGGCTGAGGGATTTGAGGTTGTTTTCGCTAGAAAGAAGGCGGCTAAGAGGAGACCTTATTGAAACATATAAGATGATTAGAGGTTTAGATAGGGTGGACAGTGATAGCCTTTTTCCTAGGATGGAGAAAGCTAGCACGAGGGGACATAGCTTTAAATTAAGGGGTGGTAGTTATAGGACGGATGTCAGAGGTAGGTTCTTTACCCAGAGGGTGGTAAGGGTATGGAATGCCCTGCCTGCTGCAGTTGTAGATGCGCCAAGTTTGGTGGCGTTTAAGAGGTTAGTAGATAAGTTTATGGATGAAAAGGGAATGGTTTAGGTTAGAGAGTCATTGCTTTTTCTTAATTGGTCGGCGCAACATCGAAGGCCGAAGGGCCTGTTCTGCGCTGTAATGTTCTATGTTCCTCAGACATTCGTTTGATAAACTTCCAGTCCCACCGCTCTCGACGGAGTTTCCCCGTTGCTGGAACCCTTTGTCATTGGGGAATCCATGGCGAGCAGTCACAGACAGCGGCGGGACTGGAATATCCCATTGCCTGGAATGGCTGGAAGATTTTAGCTGCTGTCTCAGTGTACTCCTGTCGGACGTGGTTAAGAAGAGCAGAGCAGACTTTTGTGGCTGATTCCAAAGCTCGGCAACACACAATTCAACCCAATTAGAATTGAGTAATTGGCCTGTAACGTTGGATTGATATCCTGGAGGCTTCATTTAATCACGGCGAGAGTTAGGATGAAATTTCTGAGTCTTCTCGTGCAGACTCTTACCTGCAATCCATCATGCTGAGTGGATTAAGCAGTCTGGGCCTGTCCCACTGGACAAATTAAACATGTCAGGAACAGACGCTGACGTGAATACTTGATCAAAGGCAGCGAATCCCCATCTGTGAATAACTCAACCTTTCATTTCTGAGAAAGATTCTCCTCAGACATTTAAACCTCATGATGGGCTGGAGCTGCTACTCTCTCTCCAGGCCAATCCAGAGGCCGCTGGGCAGCACAGTGGTTAGCGCTGCTGTCTCACAGCGCCACTGTCTGTGTGGAGTTTGCACTTTCTCCTCATGTCTGCGTGCATTTCCCCCGGGGGGGTCCGGTTTCCTCCCACAGTCTGAAAGATGTGTAGGTTAGGGTGGATTGGCCATGCTATATTGCCCCTTAGTGTCCAAAAATGTGCAGGTTAGGTGGATTGGCCGTGCTAAATTGCCCCTTAGTGTCCAAAGATGTGCAGGTTAGGTGGATTGGCCGTGTAAATTGTCCTTAGTGTCTAAAGATGTGCAGGTTAGGGTGATTGGCCGTGCTGAATTGCCCCTTAGTGTGCCAAAGATGTGTAGGTTAGGGTGGATTGGCCATGCTATATTGCCCCTTAGTGTCCAAAGATGTGTAGGTTAGGGTGGATTGGCCATGCTAAATTGCCCCCTTAGTGTCCTAAAGATGTGTAGGTTAGGGTGGATTGGCCATGCTAAATTGCCCATTAGTGTCCAAAGATGTGTAGGTTAGGGTGGATTGGCCATGTTAAATTGTCCCTTAGTGTCCAAAGATGTGTAGGTTAGGTGGATTGGCCGTGCTAAATTCTCCCTCAGGGATCCTTAGTGGTGGCATGGTGGCACAGTGATTAGCACTGCTGCCTCACAGTGCCAGGGACCCGAGTTCGATTCCCTCCTTGGGTGACTGTGCGGAATCTGCACATTGAAGCAGATACGATAGTGATTTTAAGGAGTGTCTGGATAAATCCATGAATAGGATGGGAATAGAGGGATATGGTCCCTGGAAGGGTAGGGGGTTTTAGTTCAGTCGGGCAGCATGGTCGGTGCAGGAAGGCCGAAGGGCCTGTTCCTGTGCTGTAATTTTCTTTGTTCTTTGTTTTGTTCTTTGCTTGCAAAATAAATGTTTTTTTTCTCTGTGAGGTGAAATGTATTCCTGTCAGATGTGGAGCTGCCTCTTGTAAACTTGCCAGGAAAGCTGCCGTATCATTTAACCATCAATATTATTCATTCAATTAAATCCAATGTTCCTAGCCTGCACAGACTTGCAGGAGTCTGTGGGTGAAGCTGTCCCTCGGGTTGCTTGCTGCATGATTACCTGCGTCTCTATCAGCAGCTACGTTGACTCCATTGTCCAAAGCTGGGATCGTGTGAGGTTAGGGAGGTGAGAGAGGGCTCATCCTAAAAGGAGCGCAGCGAAGGTTTACCAGGCTGATCTCTGGGATGGCAGGAAGTCGGTTAGGATTATATTCACTGGAGTTTAGCTGTATTAATTTAGTAACTTCATTGCACTATTAATGTAAACCTATTTGTGAGACTAATAAAGAAATTAAGAAACTTGAACTTAATGTTTGATGTTGGACCCAGTTGCTTACGTTGTTGGCCACTTGGCCACAGTCCCTCCTCCTGATCCAATGAGCTTCAACGATAGCACAGCCCAAATCCAATCCCTTTCACAGCCAAACATCTGAGTCCCAGGCACTCAGCCCAAATCCCTAACCCTTTTCGCTGTATAATCCATCTGAAGTAGGTGTCATAAAAACATCAACTTTAAATTTCATGCACAGAAAACATTGCAGAAATGAGAACAAAACAATTCTAATCTTAAATGATGTCTGAAATGCAAGTACAAATCTAAAACATTGCAAAATAAAAATGAATGCGTCCCACCTTTTGGAATAGAATCCGTCCAGTGCAGAAGGAGGCCATTTGACCCTTCAAGTCTACACTTTTTGATTTGATTTGATTTGATTTATTATCATCACATGTATTGTGATACAGTGAAAAACATTGTTTCTTGCACGCTAGGCAGACAAAGCATACCGTTCATAGAGTACACTGGGGAGAAGGTTAAGGAGAGGGTGCAGAATGTAGTGTTACAGTCACTGCTAGGGTGTAGGGAAAGATCAGCTTAATATTTGATCTGATTTATTATTATCACATGTACTGGGATACAGTGAAAAGTATTGTTTCTTGCTTGCTATACAGACAAAGCATACCGTTCGTAGAGTACACAGGGGAGAAGGAAAGGAGAGGGTGCAGATAGAGTATCCATTCTGTCCATACATACCCCTGCTAATCTTGCAGACTTCTATCAGGCAGTTCTTCAACCTCCGTTGCTCCAGTGAGAACAAACCAAGTTTCTCCAACCTCTCCTCATAGCTAATGCCTTCCGTACCAGTACAGTCATAGCTAGGGTATAGAGAAAAATCAGTTTAATATAAGGTAGGTCCATTCAAAAGTCTGACAGCAGCAGGGAAGAAGCTGTTCTTGAGTCGGTTGGTACGTGACCTCAGACTTTTGTATCTTTTTCCCGATGGAAGAAGGTGGAAGAGAGAATGTCCGGGGTGCGTGGGGTCCTTTGTTACGCTAGCTGCTTTTCTGAGGCAGCGGGAAGTGTCAACTTTTCACTGTATCCCAATACATGTGATAAGAATAAATCAAATCAAATATTAAGTTATGAGCTGCCAGAGAAAGTGGTTGAGGTGGGTACAACAGCAACACTTACAAAGCATTTGGATAAGTAAGGAAAGGATTAGAGGGACAAACACGGGCAATTGGGACTAGAAAGGGAGGGCACCATGGCGGTATGGACTGGTTGGGCTGAAGGGCCTGATTCCATGCTGTATGCCTCTATGTGCTGTGTACAAAGGCAGATACCATCGATATGTTTAAAGGGAAGCTGGATTTATTAATGGAAAAGGACGGGACTTTTCCGGCCTCGCTTGTCCTGAAACCATAAAATCCCAGCTCAAGATCAACAGACCCTTCCATTGTCAGCCCTCGCCCGCTTGGATTCCCGTAGCGGGAAGGGCGGTAGAATTCCGGCGGATGCCTCCAAGTTCTAGGCTCCCCCCACCCCTCACACACACACATACACACGCGCACACACGTGCACACACGCACACACAGACACACGCATGCACACACACGGACACACATGCGCACACGCACACACATACATGTGCACACACACACACATATACACACACACACACTTGTAACGCCAGGAGGGAGTTGTGTGCGAATGTTGTTCTGAATCCACCTTCTGTCAGTCTGCCTGCCCTCAGTATTTGTGCATTCCTTCACACACTCTCGTCCACAGAGGAAGAAAACATGCTGGACCGCGGGGAGACGGAATAAATGAACTACACTGAGATGGATAACTTATGCATACCGTGTATGTGTGAGTTGGAAAGCATGCAAGTTTATGTGGGTGGAATTTATGCTTCATTTCTCAATAAGATTGCTTTATTTGCTCAGCCGTGGGACCTGCGCCTCGCTGGCTGGGCCAGCACTTATTGCCCCACAACTGGGGGCAGTTGAGAGTCAACCACATTACTTGGCTCTGGAGTCACATGTAGCCCAGACCGGGTCAGATTTCCTTCCCTAAAGGACATTAGTGAACCTGGTAGGTTTTTTTTCCCACAATGGTCATCAGTAGATTCTTAATTCCAGATATTTGTTATTGAATTCAAATTCCATTCTCTGCTGTGGCGGGACTCGAACCCCGGACCCCCAGAACATTAGCTGAGATTCTACATAGAAACACTACAGCACAAACAGGCCCTTCAGCCCACAAGTTGCGCCAAACATGTCCCTACCTACTAGGCTTACCTATAACCCTCTATTTTACTAAGTCCCATGTAATCATCCAAAAGTCTCTTAAAAGACCCTATTGAATTTACCTCCACCACCACTGCCAGCAGCCAATTCCATTCACCCATCACGCTCTGAAAAACTTACCCCTGACATCTCCTCTGTACCTGCTCCCCAGCATCTTAAACCTGTGTCCTCTTGTAGCAAGAGGACTATTCTAGACTAATGATCCAACGATTATACCACTGGGCCATCGCCTCCCCTATTTATTATGGGGTAAAGTATATATTTTCACCAAAAATCCCCAACCCGGCTGGGATTCTCCAGTCCCGCTGCAATGGATGCGGTTTTGGCTGAGTGCCAAATTCTCCGTTCTCGCTGGTGGAGGGATGAGATCGGAGAATCTCGCTGCTTGTTTCTACAGGAGGGATTTTCCAGCCATGCTGGCCTCAAGACTGGAAAATCCTGCCCAAGTTCAACAGATCTTTGTGTGATCCTGTCCCGCCCTGCGGGATAGGTGAATTCCACCCTATGTATTTGCAGCGCAGAAACAGGCTGTTCGGTCCAACAAGTCCATGCTGGTGTTCAAGTGCGACCAGTTTCAGTTCCCACTTCAATTTGGCCCAGTAGGTTTCTTTACGAGGGGAAGACTGAGCTCTCTTCCTCCCACCCTATCAACATTCCCGTTCCTTTCTCACTTATTGAGCTTTGCCTTAATGCACTAATGCTATTTGTCTCAATTACTGCTTGTGGTAACAAGTTAGGCCCTTTTCTCTTCCTCTGAATTCTCGCCAGTTTGAGTGATATTCAGTGAGGTCCCCTCCTTATAAGTTCAGAAGATATAGGAGCAGAATCAGACCATTCAGCCCATCGAGTCTGCTCCTCCATGTCTGATATGCTCCTCATCCCCATTTTCCTGCCTTCTCCCCATAATCCTTCAACCCATTAAAAATCTGTCTAACCCCTCCTTAAATGTACTCACTGTCCCAGCATCCACCGCACTTTGGGGGAGTGAATTCCACAGATTCCCTTTGGGAGAAGTAGTTTCTCCTGAACTCTGTTTTAAATTTGCTGCCCCTTATCCTAAGACCTCTCGTCCTAGAACGTCCCACAAGAGGAAGCATCTGCTCCACGTCTACTTTATCCAGACCTTTTATCATCTCGTACACCTCAATTTGATCTTCCCTCATTCTTCTAAATTCCAGGAAGTATCGGCCTAAACTGTTCAATCTTTCTTCGTACAACAAGCCCCTCTGGACCCAGCCTGCCCCAGCCGATGTGCTTAGCTCAGATGAAGGGTCACCTAGACTCGAAGTTTTGACTCTCTTCTCTCTCCCCAGATGCTTCAGATGTGCTGAGAGTTTTCCAGAATGTTCTGTTGTTCTTCAGGCCACAACTCAGAACAGCAGCTCATGTAGAAATGCTTAAGTTTAAAGTTTATTTATTAGTGTCACAATTCAGCTAACATTAACACTGCAATGAAATCACTGTGAAAAATCCCCCAGTCACCACACTCCGGTATCTGCTCGGGTACACTGAGGGAGAATTTAGCATGGCCAATGCACCTAACCTGGACATCTTTGGAGTATGGGAGGAAACTGGAGCTCTTGGAGGAAACCCATGCAGACTTGGGGAGAATGTGCAGTCTCCACACAGACAGTGACCCAAGCCGGCAATCGAACCCAGGTCACTGGCGCTGTGAGGCAGCAGTGCTAACAACTGTGCCGCAAATGTGGTGGTTTCCATGGCAATGTTGGAGGATAGTTTTGATTCATTGCTGAATTCAGGGCTTTTTTTTTAATTGGATGTGGGTATCACTGGCTGTGCCAGTATTTATTGCCCATCCCTAAGTGCCCCAAGTGGGCCATTTCAGAGTCAACCACATTGCTGTGGATCTGGAGTCACATATAGGCCAGATCAGGTAAAGACCGCAGATTTCCTTTCGATTAGCACGCTGGATGAGTTTTTACGACAATCATTTCATGATCATCATTAGACTTCTAAATTCCAGATTTTTATGTTATTGAATTCCAATCTGCTATGGGGGGGATTCAAATCCCAGTCGCAGGGTATTGTCCGGGTTACTAGTCCAGTGGCAATACCACTGCACCATTGTTTCTTCCACTTGCTGATTAGGAATCCCAGGATTTTGCAGATCCTCCAGAGGTGAATCTCAGTGCTGTGTTTGCCTTCTTGCAAGTGGATCTAGCCTGTAGAGATATTTTCAATGATTCACACGCTTACTGATCAACTGTGGTCTTGTGGCTCACTGGGTAGTGTCCCTGCTTCTGAAGCAGAAGCTGTGGGTTTGAATTCCACCCCAGGATTTGATGGTCAAGGAAGATGCGTTCATTAATTGTCCCTTAGTGTCCAAAGATGTGTAGGTTAGGGTGGATTGGCCATGCTAAATTGTCCCTTAGTGTCCAAAGATGTGCAGGTTAGGGTGGATTGGCCATGCTAAGTTGTCCCTTAGTGTCCAAAGATGGGTAGGTTAGAGTGGAACTAGTGGGATTATGGGAAGCCTGAGTGGGATGCTCTGTGCAGACTCGATGGGCCGAATGGTCTGCTTCTGCACCGTAGCAATTTTATGACTTTGGACGCTAGAAGTTTGCTTTCAAAATAACTTCTCTCTCGTCTCTCTCAGTCTCTCCGCCTCTCGTCCACTGCGCATTTGACTGCATCCTTTTCCCACGTGAGAATTCCCTGGACACTGTTTCTGAAACAAGGGCCAGGCGGCGAAGACACCGAGGCGGAGTCTGAGGTCAGAAACTCACCCTTATTGTGTGAGCGAAGCTTTGCAGTCCCTCTTCAAAATGCAAGCATTTCAAGTATTTGTTCACGAGACGGCGCAGAGATTGTGATCTATCTCAGGCATCCTGTGTAGCGATGATCAAGAATAAATAAATCAATCAGGACCTGACCAAGTGAATTAACCCACACATGCGTGATGATATTTTTGGCATTGCAAGCACTGCCCGTCAAGGCCCAAGAGTTCTATTTTTGGCAATTTGCTCTGAACTTTGAACTCCTTGGCATCAATTCCAGCTTCCTACCCGCTGAAACTTTCTGACTGAATTTTACTTTACCTTAAAAGGACAGGATATATTGCTGCAAAGTTCAGGCAAATATTCACCATTTCCACCCACCCCCCGTTTAATTTTTTTCTTTAAATTTACAATCTTCATCCATGCGTGACTCCGTGAGTAAATCCAATGCTGGGACATCTTAGCATTGCATTTATCCAGCAACTTAAATCAGAGAATCCCAACAGTCACTTGCCCCATCATGTCTGCACCCAGGCCCACTCTACAGACTATCACATCAAATCATTTAGCATGGCCAATCCCCCTAACCTACACATCTTTGGACACTAAGGGACAATTTAGCATGGCCAATCCCCCCTAACCTACAAATCTTTGGACACTAGGGGACAATTTAGCACGGCCAATCCACCCTAACCTACACATCTTTGAACACTAAGGGACAATTTAGCATGGCCAATCCACCCTAACCTGCACATCTTTGGACACTAAGGGACAATTTAGCATGGCCAACCATCCTAACCTACACATCTTTGGACACTAAGGGACAATTTAGCATGGCCAATCCACCCTAACCTACACATCTTTGGACACTAAGGGACAATTTAGCATGGCCAATCCACCCTAACCTACACATCTTTGGACACTAAGGGACAATTTAGCATGGCCAATCCACCCTAACCTACACATCTTTGGACACTAAGGGACAATTTAGCATGGCCAATCCACCCTAACCTACACATCTTTGGACACTAAGGGACAATTTAGCATGGCCAATCCACCCTAACCTACACATCTTTGGACACTAAGGGGCAATTTAGCATGGCCAATCCACCCTAACCTACACATCTTTGGACACTAAGGGACAATTTAGCAATGCCAATCCACCTAACCTGCACATCTTTGGCACTAAGGGGCAATTTAGCATGGCCAATCCACCTAACCTGCACATCTTCGGATACTAAGGGACAATTTAGCATGGCCAATCCATCCTAACCTACATATCTTTGGACACTAAGGGGCAATTTAGCATGGCCAATCCACCTAACCTGTACATCTTTGGACACTAATGGGCAATTTAGCATGGCCAATCCACCTAACCTGCACATCTTTGGCACTAAGGGGCAATTTAGCATGGCCAATCCACCTAACCTGCACATCTTTGGCACTAAGGGGCAATTTAGCATGGCCAATCCACCCTAACCTACACATCTTTGTATGTTTGATCACAAGGTAAATTTTGTCAGGGTAAAAATATTGGACAGAATGTTGGAGGGTAACTGCTCTTTGGAATAGTGACATGGGATCTTTTACATCCTGCTACCAGGGTCAGCTGGGGGCACAACTAATAACTTGCTTAGAGTTCGGCACCTCCAACAGTGCAGCACTCCCTCAATTGTGCATGAGTGTCAATCACGGACTATGTGCTCAGGGTTGCGATTCCACACCCCAACATTCCACCCCTGGCCACCCATCCCTCCCAACCTCCTCCCCCAACAGCAGAGGTAGCTTGCCATTGGTCACTGGCCAGATTTTCCAGCCCCACCACGAAGGGCAGGATTTTCTGTGCAACCCATGGTGTGTTTTGCGGTGGCAGCACGCCATTGGCCGGCGGTGAAATCTTCCAGTCCCGCTGTTGTCAACGGAGTTTTCCATTGACTATGCCCCTCTCCGCCATGATATCCGTGGCGGCGAGTGGGGGTGGTGCTGAGGGAGGGAGAGTGCACCGTTTACATGACTGGAAGATCCTGCCTGTTGGGCTGGAAGATCCCACCAGCGGGACTGGAAGATCCCATTAGTAGGCCTGGAAGATCCTGCCAGTGGGCCTGGAAAATCCCACCAGCGGGACTGGAAAATCCCATCCCACTGGTGTGAACAGTAGGAAATTTCTGGCCAAAGTCTATGGCATTTTCTTTAGCTCACTTGGGGAACTGGTCACGGCGGGACTGGAAGATCTCCTCGGGGCAAAGGGCCTGAAAATCCCACCCCGAGTGCCTTAATCGCGGTGAGCAACATGGCCCAATAGAATGTTCATAGCTGGTGTCAGAGCTGGCAATATTGGCTGCTTGTCAGCCCAAGTCTAAGAGTAGAGAACCGGTAGCCCTACTCTGTTCCAGAAAACATTAAAAAAAACCTTAACACCATTCAATAAAAATTGGATCGTCTGCAACTAAATTCATCGAGCAGCGCACAAGATCAACAATTGTGGGTGGGACTGAATAAACACAGTTTAAAAATAACCCGTTTCCATCTGAAATCTGTTGCGAAATATGTGATTAACATTGTTGCAAGCTGAGATTGACGATGTGATAAAAGATGGAACTGCTTAATAGGCTCCAGCGAGTCAGGCCCGAGAGAGAATTTAGCATGGCCAATCCACCCTAACCTGCACATCTTTGGACACTAAGGGGCAATTTAGCATGGCCAATCCACCCTAACCTGCACATCTTTGGACACTAAGGGACAATTTAGCACGGCCAATCCACCCTAACCTGCACATCTTTGGACACTAAGTGACAATTTAGCACGGCCAATCCACCCTAACCTACACATCTTTGGACACTAAGGGACAATTTAGCATGGCCAATCCACCCTAACCTGCACATCTTGGACACTAAGGGGCAATTTAGCATGGCCAATCCACCCTAACCTGCACATCTTTGGACACTAAGGGACAATTTAGCATGGCCAATCCACCCTAACCTGCACATCTTTGGACACTAAGGGGCAATTTAGCACGGCCAATCCACCCTAACCCACACATCTTTGGACACTAAGGGGCAATTTAGCATAGCCAAACCACCTAACCTGCACATCTTTGGGACACTAAGGGGCAATTTAGCATGGTCAATCCAGCCTAATTTACACATCTTTGGATACTAAGGGACAATTTAGCATAGCCAAACCACCTAACCTGCACATCTTTGGATACTAAGGGGCAATTTAGCATGGCCAATCCACCTAACCTGCACATCTTTGGACTGTGGGAGGAAACCAGAACACCTGGAGGAAACCCACGCAGACACAGGGAGAATGTGCAAACTATACACACACGGCAACCCAAGCCGAGAATTGAACCTGGATTCCTGGCGCTGAGAGGCAGCAGTGCTAACCACTGTGCCGCCCCAAATCATAACCCAATACAACCCAACAGCCTTCCCCACCCTGCCCCCATCTCCAATAGTTTTGTTACCAGTGAATGAGGAATGAGTTGAATTTCCTCTATGATTTTGGTTGCTGCAGTGTACAGGAGATAATCTTTGATTTCTGGAAGCAACATATGTCAGATAAAGGGAAGTGCTGACTCGTGAAGTGGCCACAATGATTCATTCTGCCTGAGGACAAGAGGAAGTATCATCAAGAAAGATTCCTTAAAGGCTCATGCATCTTGACGTGGACCCTGACTTGATGGGTGCTCAGGGGTCAGAGGTTGTCACTGCTAGGAGCACAAAGTCAGAACAACAACATTCAGGCTTGAACTGACAAGTCGTAAGTAAGATTGACAATGATCATCTCCATAAGAGAGGATCGAACCATCACTCCTGAATGTTCCGCAGTTTTACCTGGTGTTGGTGGTGTAATGGTATCACCACTGGTCTTGTAATCCAGAGGTCCAGGGTTGTGTTCTGGAAGCCACTTGTGGCAAATGGTGAAATTTGAATTCAGCTAAAAGTCTACTGGTGACCATGAAGCCATTGTTGGAAAAACCTATCCAGTTCACCCAAAGCACATCTGGTGGCATGGTGGCAGAGTGGGTTAGCGCTGCTGCCTCATAGCGCCAGGGACCCAGGTTCGATTCCCAGCTTGGGTCACTCTCTGTACGGAATCCATACGTTCCCCCAGAGTCTGCATGGGCTCCAACGGGAGTTCCGGTTTCCAGTCTGAAAGATGTGTAGGTTAGGGTGGATTGGCCATACTAAATTGTCCCTTAGTGTCCAAAGATGTGTAGGTTAGGTGAATTGGCCATGCTAAATTGTCCCTTAATGTCCAAAGATGTGTCGGGTAGGGTGGTTTGGCCATGCTAAATTGCCCCTTAGTGTCCAAAGATGTGCAGGTTAGGGTGGATTGCCATGCTAAATTGCCCCTTAGTGTCCAAAGATGTACAGGTTAGGGTGGATTGGCCATGCAAAATTGCCCCTTAGTGTCCAAAGATATGCAGGTTAGGTGGATTGGCCATGCTAAATTGCCCCTTAGTGTCCAAAGATATGCAGGTTAGGTGGATTGGCCATGCTAAATTGCCCCTTAGTGCCCCAAAGATGTGCAGTTAGGGTGGATTGGCCGTGTTAAATTGTCCCTTAGTGTCCAAAGATGTGCAGGTTAGGGTGGATTGGCCGTGCTAAATTGTCCCTTAGTGTCCAAAGATGTGCAGGTTAGGGTGGATTGGCCGTGCTAAATTGTCCCTTAGTGTCCAAAGATGTGTAGGTTAGGGTGGATTGGCCGTGCTAAATTGTCCCTTAGTGTCCAAAGATGTGTAGGTTAGGGTGGATTGGCCGTGCTAAATTGTCCCTTAGTGTCCAAAGATGTGCAGGTTAGGGTGGATTGGCCGTGCTAAATTGTCCCTTAGTGTCCAAAGATGTGCAGGTTAGGGTGATTGGCCGTGCTAAATTGTCCCTTAGTGTCCCAAAGATGTGCAGGTAGGTGGATTGGCCATGCTAAATTGTCCCTTAGTGTCCAAAGATGTGCAGGTTAGGTGGATTGGCCATGCTAATTGCCCCTTATGTCCAAAGATGTGCAGGTTAGGTGGTTGGCCATGCTAAATTGTCCCTTAGTGTCCAAATATTCAGTTAGTGGATTGGCCATGCTAAATTGTCCCTTAGTGTCCAAAATGTGCAGGTTGGTGGATTGGCCATGCTAATTGTCCTTAGTGTCAGATATGCAGTTAGGATTGCCATGCTAATGCCCCTTAGTGTCCAAAGATGTGTGGTTAGGGGGATTGGCCGTGTAATGTCCCTTGTGTCCAAAGATGTGCAGTTGGGTGGATTGGCCATGCTAAATTGTCCCTTAGTGTCCAAAGATGTGCAGGTTAGGGTGGATTGGCCGTGCTAAATTGCCCCTTAGTGTCCAAAGATGTGCAGGTTAGGGTGATTGGCCGTGCTAAATTGTCCCTTAGTGTCCAAAGATGTGTAGGTTAGGGTGGATTGGCCGTGCTAAATTGTCCCTTAGTGTCCAAAGATGTGTAGGTTAGGGTGGATTGGCCGTGCTAAATTGTCCTTAGTGTCCAAAGATGTGTAGGTTAGGGTGGATTGGCCGTGCTAAATTGTCCCTTAGTGTCCAAAGATGTGTAGGTTAGGGTGGATTGGCCGTGCTAAATTGTCCCTTAGTGTCCAAAGATGTGCAGGTTAGGGTGGATTGGCCGTGCTAAATTGTCCCTTAGTGTCCAAAGATGTGCAGGTTAGGGTGGATTGGCCGTGCTAAATTGTCCCTTAGTGTCCAAAGATGTGCAGGTTAGGGTGGATTGGCCGTGCTAAATTGTCCCTTAGTGTCCAAAGATGTGCAGGTTAGGGTGGATTGGCCGTGCTAAATTGTCCCTTAGTGTCCAAAGATGTGCAGGTTAGGGTGGATTGGCCGTGCTAAATTGTCCCTTAGTGTCCAAAGATGTGCAGGTTAGTGGATTGGCTCAATTGCACCTTATGTCCAAAGATGTGTAGGTTAGGGTGGATTGGCCGTGCTAAATTTCCCCTTATGTCCAAAGATGTGTAGGTTAGGGTGATTGCGTGCTAAATTGTCCCTTAGTGTCCAAAGATGTGTAGGTTAGGGTGGATTGCCGTGCTAAATTGTCCCTTAGTGTCCAAAGATGTGTAGGTTAGGGTGGATTGGCTATGCTAAATTGCCCCTTAGTGTCCAAAGATGTGCAGGTTATGGTGGATTGGCCATGCTAAATTGCCCCTTAGTGTCTAAAGATGTGCAGGTTAGGGTGGATTGGCCATGCTAAATTGCCCCTTAGTGTCCAAAGATGTGCAGGTTAGGGTGGATTGGCCATGCTAAATTTCAAGTTTATTTATTAGTCACAGGTCAGCTTATATTAACACTGTAATTAATGTCCGAATATGCCTAAATCAGGGTGCTTAGCGGGGTACGCACGTGTGGTTAGAGGGATAGGACCTGGGTGGGATTATTGTCAGTGCTGGCTCAATTGGCCAAATGGACTCCTTCAACACTGCAGTGATGCTATCATTGGAGGCAGGTGGTCATGTGATGAGTCCTCCACTGTTATGTCAATTCAGGGTTGGCGAAGGGATGGGAACTTCAAAAATGCAAAACATTGAGACATGGAAAGGAAACCCTTGTTAATTCGTTCAATTTTTTTTTGAAAACAAGAACAATGATCGGGAATTTCTGCATAACACATTCCATTGGGTGACATGTAACTGGCTGTCTGGCAATAAAATGGGGAGGAAATGATTGTTGCATTGTGGAATTCTGTGATAATAAGTAGATTGCAATCAAAAGCGAACAAAAGGCACCAGCAAGCCAGTAAATAGGTGAATTACTTCCTTGGCCCCTTGCTCAGTCTAGGAGTTCGGGATGGCATTGCATAACTCAGGCCAACAAGATTGCAGTATCAATCCCTTCTTTGTGTCGTGTTAGCTGATCACCAACAACAACGTACATTTATGTAGCTCCTTTCCCATATAAAACACACCAGGGCCCTTCATGGGAACATTACAAAATGAAATATGACACCAAACCATTCCAGGAGATATTTGGTCAGTGGACCAAAATCCTGCTCAATGAACAGGGCTTTAAGACATGTCTTAAAAGGGGAGAGTGAGGTGGAGAGGGGTGGAATTCCAAAGCCTGGGGCCCAGGCAGCTGAAGGCACAACCGCGGAGCGATTAAAATTGGGGCTGTTCAGGAGGCTGGAATTAGAGGAACACAGAGATCATGGAAGGTTGTCGGGCTGGAGGAGGTTACAGAGATAGGGAGGGGGTGTAGGGGGGGACTGGAGGAGGTTACAGAGATAGGGAGGGAGTGTAGGGAGGGACTGGAGGAGGTTACAGAGATAGGGAGGTTAGGGCTAGACGAGGGGGTTACAGAGATAGGAGGGGGTGTGGGGGGACTGGAGGAGGTTACAGAGATAGGGAGGGGGTTTAGGGGGGACTGGAGGTTACAGAGATAGGAGGGGTGTAGGGGCTGGAGGAGTTACAGAGATAGGGAGGGGGTAGGGCAGACTGGAGGGGTTACAGAGATAGGGAGGGGGTGTAGGGCACTGGAGGAGGTTACAGAGATAGGGAGGGGGTGTAGGGGACTGGAGGGGTTAAGAGATAGGGAGGGGGTGTAGGGGACTGGAGAGTTACAGAGATAGGGAGGGGGTGTAGGCAGACTGGAGGAGGTTACAGAGATAGAGGGGGGTGTAGGGCGGACTGGAGGGTGTTAACAGAGATAAGGAGGGGGTGTAGGGGGGCTGGAGGAGGTTACAGAGATAGGGAGGGAGTGTAGGGGGCTGGAGGAGGTTACAGAGATAGGGAGGGAGTGTAGGGGGCTGGAGGAGGTTACAGAGATAAGGAGGGGGTGTAGGGGACTGGAGGAGGTTACAGAGATAGGGAG